>JAMYWD010002320.1:0-10059 GCA_028583415.1 Protea cynaroides
GGTTTCGTATATAACCAATATAGAACAGAAATGCTACGATTGCTCCTACAACCCCGATGCTACAACATCAACCGCATTCACGACTACAAACTGTGTCCTAGGCACCAACCCAACTCCAGTCAAGCACCCACTTGACAGGTTATACAATGTGTATTTCAAATATTCATACAAACCCTTCCCATTCTGAAACAGTAAATAGGATTTGTGTGTGCGAGTTTACCTCCCAGTCTTGCTCGCTATTGATGCAAGTTTCACTGTCCAAGCATCTCGGCCTCGTCTTGGGCTCCACAACTTGTTCTTCACCAGAACAACTCCATAGGACACTTACAGCTGGTCCACTCACTCTTTTCAAGCTTCAACGAAGCTTTCATGGCCTCACACTGCAAGTAGGAGTCTCTCTTTCTCTTGGAGAAGCTTCAATGGAGTATACACACAAAAATCACCATTAGAGGCTTTTATCTCGAGCTCAAACTACTGCCAATCTACTCTACTTGGAAAATCCTTCAATTTGATGTGTTATAGGCCTCGATCCTACATCGGATGGCTGAGATATCATCAAAAAGAGTTTGGTGAATGAGATTATTCCAAAAGGAATCTCAAGCCCTGATTCGGTGCGCCGCGACGCACGCTATCATCTCCACGTCTAACGCAACTGTGAGGACAAAGATGAAAAATCTTTTGAAGTCGCCACCTAGATTTAGGTCTAGGACCTTAGAAATGTGAAATCTCACCCCAAGGTTAGACTTCGATTGACTCATGACCCTTAGATTGGAATTCTGGTCCATCAGAGATTGGGTAAGCGTCAGGTTACGGTTATGGGAAGGGGTTAGGCACCCAAACCGCCCGATCAAAATCGGTCTCCTATACCTTTCCTATGCTAGACTCTATTTGCTAAGCCAAACCAAACCAAGGGGTTTGATATCATTGAACCGAATCTGTATCCATCAGATTGCCTACGTATTACGGAATTATTCCAAAAATCAGGTTCACCATCGTAGTTCAGGTGTAATTAAAGTTTATGGATGTGATTTATGCTTGTGCATGATTAAGTTCTTTATTCAAGTTGAAATTTATGCATGAATGGTTGAGAAATCCTATGGGTTAGGAGCTGGATAGTCCATGTGGACTGATAGATAGTCCTAGTGGATCTAAGGGTAACCCTATTTGGGTTGAAATATGGATAACCCATTTTGGGTTGGAATGTGGATAGATATCCTAGTGGATCTATGGATAGTCCGAGTGGACTAAGGTTTGGATAATCCTTTTTGGGTTAAAATATGGGGGATGTCCTAGTGGATCTATGGATAGTCCAAGTGGACTAAAATTGTGGATCCGAATTTGGGTTTCTCCCAAATAGCCTACGTATCCTAGGGTTTGCCCTAGGAATCAGAATCCGCGTAGTTCGGGATGGATAACCCTATTTGGGTCAAAATGTGGGTAAGTATTCTAGAGGATCTATGGATAGTCCAAGTGGACTAAGGTTTGGATAACCCCTTTTAGGTTAATGATTGAGAAGCTATTCTAGGTTTAGGGTTTAGAACCTATTCTAGGTTTCGGGTTTAGAACCTATTCTAGGTTTAGGGTTTGTCGAGGGGCAAATCCTCCTTAAATTACCCTTTTCATTCTGAATTCTAATTTTGGAAGGTTTGGCAAAGAATTCTCTTTCTTTATTAAGGTTTTATTATTCCCATTATGCCCTTCCCAAGAATATGGGTGCCTAAATGCACGTCCCCACGCCTAGATTGTCTTCTAGAAGTGTGTAGATATGGCAGTTTGACTAGGGTATTGCATAAAATAAATTATTGCCAAAAAATATAATATTCTATCTAAATATGGCACATAAAACATTTATGACAAGAAATTCACATACAGTAAGATTGTTTAAAAATCTTTCAAATATGGCATGTATTGCAAATAAGGCAAGAGCCTATATGGCATGATCTAGTAGGCTATCTTCTAAGCATGGCAAGACCCTAATTGCCATTATCTTTCCATATTTAGGGTTTTCTACCCTAATTGCTATTTTCTTTTTATTTTAGGATTTTCTACCCTAATTGCTACTTTCTTTCCATTTTAGGGTTTTATACCCTAATTATTATTTTATTTCTATTTTTAGGGTTTTCTACCCTAACTGTTACTTTCTTTCCATTTTAGGGTTTTCTACCCTAATTGTTATTTTCTTTCCATTTTAGGGTTTTCTACCCTAATTATTTTCTTTCCATTTTAGGGTTTTCTACCCTAATTGCTATTTTCTTTCCATCTTAGGGTTTTCTACCCTAAATGTTACTTTCTTTCCATTTTAGGGTTTTATACCCTAATTATTATTTTATTTCTATTTTTAGGGTTTTCTACCCTAATTGTTACATTCTTTCCATTTTAGGGTTTTCTACCCCAATTGTTATTTTATTTCCATTTTTTTTGGGTTTTCTACCCCTAATTGTTACATTCTTTTCCATTTTAGGGTTTTCTACCCTAATTATTATTTTCTTTCCATCTTAGGGTTTTCTACCCTAAATTTTACTTTCTTTCCATTTTAGGGTTTTCTACCCTAATTATTATTTTATTTCCATTTTTTAGGGTTTTCTACCCTAACTGTTACTTTCTTTTCATTTTAGGGTTTTCTACCCTAATTATTATTTTATTTCCATTTTTTAGGGTTTTCTACCCTAACTGTTACTTTCTTTCTATTTTAGGGTTTTCTACCCTAATTATGGCAATAAGCATCCAACTATGGCAATGAGCATTCAAACATGGCAGTGTATCTAAAAAAAAAAACACTCATGATGAAAAAATTCAACGGTATAAATCTCTATTGATGGCAATCTAACCGTTCAGATTCATTTAAAACCCTTTTGATGGCAATCCAATGGTTCAGATTTCTCAAAATAATAATCTAACAATTCAGAATCATTTAAATCACATCTGATGGCAATCAAATGGCTCAGATCACTCAAAATGATTGTTTAACCATTCAGATCAAGCATCAATGTATCTAAAATCAATGATTTAAATTTGATCATTAAAACATCCAAGATCAATGGTCAAAATTTAATCCCTTAAGATTCCAAGATCAATGGCCAATAATTTTCATCAAAGTTTTATAATCAATGAGTAGAAATTAATCACATTAAAATTCAATCGAAGGACCAAATTAATATTCAATATTAATCATAATTGATCAAACTCCTTCAACATCAATGGTCTATATTGGATCGAATTTACATTCGATATCAATGATCCATAATTAATCATATAAAATTCAAGATGGATGGCCATATTTCTTTCACATAAAATTCTAGCATGGTTAGATCAATTTATCACACGAAATTACAGCATGGTCGGATCAATCTTATCACATGAAATTCCAGGATAATCGGATCAATTTCATAAAAATTTCAAGCATTCAGGAGCAATTTTGTAACAATTTCAAACATTCATCAATTTCATAACAATTCGAAACATTCGTCAATTTCATAACAATTCCAAACATTCATGATTGAATCAATAAAACAATTCATGGTTGGATCAATGGATTGAAAGTTTGGACAGCTGCTGATTTTGGGTTTGGAATAGAAGATAGCACGGGTTCGATTATGGTGGCTACAGGTGCATTAGGTGTAGGAAGGTATTGGGTTGACAAGTGTTTGGAGGTGTAGCTGTGGAGATTTGCACCGGATGATTGGATGAGGGTTAAAAGGAGATGATTGTATGGCCTACGGTGGGACCGGATTGCGGCTTATGTAAGGTGGACAGTTACAAGATGGAGGTCGATTGGGTTTGTAGAGGAGATCCGGGTGTTATAGATGTAGAAAAATAAAAAGAGTAAGACAGAGGAGGAGCTTACCTTAGTTGCGGAGTTTCCCTCTTTGCTTCTTCTTTCTCCATCTTTCGGGTCCTCTTCCTCCGAATCGCCTCCTTCTCTGATTTTTTTTCTTTTTTTTTTAATCTCTCTCCCCGATCTGCCTTTTCTCTCCTTTCAGCCCCTCTCTCCTGATCTCCGCCTCTTTCTCTAGTTTTCCACCTCTCTCTTCTCGGTTTATCTCCACCTCCTCCTTTCTCTCTTCTCCCTCATCTTTTTACTTTTCTTTTTTTTAATCTTTTTTTTTCTTCCACTATCTGTTTCTCTCTTCTTCTCAATGCTTCCTCTTTTCTCGTTTTCTGTTTTTTTTCTTTCTTTATTCCTTTTCTCCACCGCCCCTATCTCTCTCTTCTTCTCCTCTTCTTTCGGTTTCTTTCCACCGCCCTCTCTCTCTCTCGAGATCCTCTCCTTTTTTTTTTTTTTTTTTCTACCGAACTCTCTCCTCTTTCTCTCTCTCTCTCTCTCTCTTCTTTCGGGTTCTCTCCACCGCCCTCTCTCCCCTCTCGAGATCCCTCTCCTTTTTTTTTATCTTTTTTTTTCTACCGAACTCTCTCCTCCTTTCTTCTCGGACTGATTTTCTCCCTTTCTTATATTTTTTTTCTTTCCTCCGTTTGGCAATCCCTACTTTCTTTTTTTTCTTTTTTTTTTATCTCGCCTCCCTCCTCTTTAGATCTCGCCCATATCTCTCTCCTTTTTTCAAATCTCTCATCTCTCTCATAGATTTTCCAATCTTTCTTTCCTTTTCTTCTTGGTTCAGATTTCTCTTCCTAGATCTTCTCCTATTTGAGTCCTCAAATTCTCCAGATTCTTTCTATCACTCTCATTCTTCTATCAACTCAATCTTTCCTTCTTCCTTCCTTTTTAGATTTTATTCGGATCCTACTTCCTTTTTATATAAAACATATAAGTATATAATATATTAATATATTAATATATATAATATAATATACATATAAGACATATCTATATATTATATGATATATTATAATATATTATATATTATATAAACATATAAATAATATATAAAAGAAATACATGCATAAGCGCCGACCTGAATTGGTCCGGATTGACAAGGATTGACTGGGTTGGGCCAAGACTAGCTTGGGTTGAGCTGAGTTGATTGGATTGACTGGAATTAACTGGGTTTTCATGGGCCATTTCCACTATCATTCCGCGTGAAATTTTTTGATAGCCTTTATTCCAAATTTTCTACTTTCACTTTGTAGAACATTAAAAATGAGGAATATTGGAGCTTGAATCACCTTATTTGGAAATAAAATGGCCAACCTATGAATTTTTGAAGTTTAAGCAGGCCAATTATCAACAATTTGATTGACCATTCTGCATGGGATCCTTCGGAGACTTCTACTAGAAATCCTTTACGTCCACTTTGTAGAACTACTAAAAAATAGAACATAATGAAACTGAAATCACGTGATTTGGATATGGGATGACCAAAATATGAATTTCCGAAGGTTAAATGGTCATTTCCATGTGTAATTTTGCATGGGACCTTCCGGAGACTTTTACCCAAAATTTTTCACGTCCACTTTGTAGAACATTATGAATGAAGAGTAATGGCATTGGAATCGTCTGAATCCGATGTAGAACGAAAAAGATATGAAGCTTTGAAGTTCTAACGATAATTTGCATGCAAACTTGCATGGGACCCACTGGTGACTTCTACCCGGGATTTTTTACGTCCACTTTGTAGAACATCATGAATGAAGAATAATGGTCTTGGAATCATCTGAATCCGATGTCGGATGATCAAGATATGATGATTTGAAATTCAAACAATCCGACTTAGGATAATTTGCATGAAGGCCCCTGGGATTATTTATAATAATTTCAGAAACCTCCCTTATATGTATCATCCGACTATAATGGTCATATCTTCCTCATTTGATATCGAAATTGAGCAATTCTGGTCTCGTTTCGAAGATAATTCTATGACCTATGCATCTATGCAGATAATAGCCCATGACTTTGCTGTGGGGATCAGTGAAGAATCACAAATCTTTGGGTTAAAGGTCAGAAATCTGTCATATTGGTTCACTTACGCCGAGAGTGGCAAAAATGGGGTGCTTATAGCAACGTACACCTTTGTCGTCCTTTGATTGGCGGAGAAGGCATCATCAGATTTAAACCATTGGATCGATCAGTGAATGGCGGGATATCTTCTGGACCTTTCGATCGGCCAGATCCCGTCACCGATACTCGACATCAATACTATCCTTCAAATTGGAATCTTCAGCGCCTGTGCATCATGCGCATGCAAACACAGAATCACGGATCTGGTTCCGTGTTACGCAAATCACCATAAAACATTGCCCCGAGCCAATGAGAGTCTTCATGCAAGCACCTTGACGCGATCAGTGAGAAACATCATAGCCCGCTTTGATCTCAGCCATGGGATGAGTATCTGAATGATGTGGCTCAATATGGAGTGACGATTTTGGATCTTCATCTTTTTCTTGGACCAAAATACCCCTCAAGAAAGTGTGGTAATGCCCCGTATATCCGAAAAATTCCAGTAAGGTCTGGAACACATTTTTCTTTGTGGCATTAGGTCGAACATCTCATGCGCATGCCGATGCCTTGCGACGGCTTGCGGAGCTGGCTTGTAGCGTGCGCGGGGTGCATGCGCTGCTGCGCAGCGTTGCTGCTGCTGTGCTGCTTGCTTGCGGCATGGCACGGCGATGCTGCTGCGCGGCATGCTGTGCACATGGCTCCTTCCATGTGCGCAGCACCTGCTGTGCGCGGCATGCTGTGCTGTGCTTCTGCCTTGGTGCTACTGCTGTGCATGCTTGCTTGGCTGCCACCATGTGCGCATGACCCTAGCATGCTGCTGGGCATGCGGGCCATGGCTAACTGCCATGCTGGCCATGGCTGGCTGCCATGCTTGCCTGGGCCATGCTGGCCTGGCCACCCCAGGTGGGACCCAACTGGTCCCCACTCAGTCTCTCTCCTCTTTCTCTCTCCTCCATTTTCTCTCTCTTCCTATATTCTTTCTCTTCTTTCTCTCTCTTTAGCTGCTGCATCAGCCCAGTCACCTTGACTGACAGAGAGTCCTACAGATACTCTCTCTCCTCCATATCACTTTCTCTGCTAAGGTTTCCATCAAAGACAACACTTACAGCACACTATCAGGACAGGGTTTAACAACGAAGACTTAGTTCGGTTACCATCTGATCATGCGACCGAGTTCGTCATCGAGTTGTTACCAACGACGATACTTGTGTCAAAGGCACCTATAGAGTAGCTCCTACGGAGTTGAAGGAACTGAGACTCAACTACAAGAGTTATTAGACAAGGGTTCTAAACGGCTACGTATTGCATCACGGGATGCTCCAATGCAATTTGAGAAGAAGAAGGACGGTAGTGTCCGATTAGGTATAGACTACCGAGAATTTAACAAGCTCACGATCAAGAATCAATATCTACAACCTCAGATCAATGACTTGTTTAACTAGTTGCAAGGAGCAAAGGTATTTTCTAAGGTTGATCTTCGATCAAGATATCATTAGCTGAAGAATTTGGACAGCAATATCTCGAAGATAGCTTTTAGAATCGGGATTGGCCAATTATGAGTTCTCAATTATGACATTTGGATTAACCAATGCCCTTACATCTTTTATGGACCTGATGAACTGGTGTTTCATGACATGTTGGATACGTTGGTCATAGTTTTCATAGATGATATTTTGATTTATTCAAAGAATGAAGAAACTCATACAACGGATCTTGGAGTAGCTCCACAACAGTTGAAAAGGGAAAAGCTTTATGCCAAGTCCAAGAAAGATGAGACATGATTAAACAAAATGATTTTCTTAGATCATGTAGCACCATAAAAAGGGATTAAAGTGGACCCTATTAAGATAGAGGTAATCATATGGTGAGAAACACCTGAAGAGTATTGCGAAGATCAGAAGTTATTGGGTTTAGCTGATTATTATAGATGATTTTTAGAGGACCACTCTAAGATCACAAAACCTCTTACCAAGCTAACCAGGAAGGGAGATGAGTTTAATTGGACTGACAAGTGTGAAGAAGGGTTGATATCAACTCTCACCTTGATCATTCGGATACCAGGGAAACCTTTTACCCTATACATCGAGGCTTTCGGATTGGATCTAGGATGCGCGTTGATGCATGGAAAATAAGTGATTGCATATGCTTTTAGAAAACTGAAGGAGCATGAGATGAGTTATCCTACTCATGACTTGGAATTAACGGTGATAAATTATGCAATCAAGACTTGGAGACATTATCTGAACGGAGGAGAATTTTAGACTGAATGGGAACCCAAGAGTTTTATGTACCTCCTCATCAGAAAGAGAGTTGAACATGAGGATAAGAAAATGGCTGGAATTGCTCAAGGATTAAGACTGGGTTATCTAGTATCATCCAGGGAAGGCTAATGTAGTAGCTAAGGCATTAAGCAAAAAGAGAATTACGAAGTCCGAGGAAGGAACCAGTATAGATACTGTCTTATGTTCCACAGCAACAGATTCAGATTTGGAAGTAGAGTAACATATAATAAAAACTCGTGATGATCCAATAGAGCAAGAACTTATGAATGAACTTATGGAGCAATAATTCGGCTGTGCTTGTGGCATTAATGATCATTTCTAAATTGATGGATGAAGTAAAATTAGAAATTTTGTGAGATCCGTAAATAAGAACGGTGTAAGCAGATTTAGAAAAAAAGGAAAACCCAACCCCGAGTTACTTTGGATGTGGAGACGGTACTCAGATACAGAGGTAGATTCTGAATACATGAAGATAAAGACTCAGATATTATGAAGAGAATAATGATAAGAATCCATTTTACTCAATATTCAGGACATCCTGGAGTACCAATATGTATCATGACCTGAAGAGATGGTACTGGTAAAGAGGAATGATAAAAAATGTAGTTTAGATGCATGTTTCAGTAATTGAATTATCAGTAAGTAAAGGCAAAAAGACAAAGACCAACATGGCTACAACAATAACTATTAAAGCCAGTCTAGAAGTGAAACTGCATTACAATAAACTATGTCACCGATTTGCCACTGACTCCTAGATCGATTGACGTGGTATGGGTGATTGTTGATCGCCTTATGAAGATAGTTCATTCCATTGCTATATGACCTCAGTATGCTTTGGAGCGGCTAAATAAGCTATATATGGATAATATTGCCAGATTGAATGGTATGCATGAGAGCTTAGTGTCGGTCTGAGGCTTATGCCTTATCTCAAAGTTTTGGGAGGATCTATAAAAAAAATAATGGGGTCAAAGTTGAAGTTTAGTACCGCACCTTATCTCAAACCGATGGACAGTCGGGGTGGACTATACAGATCCTAAGAGATATGCCTGAGTTTGTGAAATTGATTTCAAGGAGCTTGAGTTGAGAAGTTAACTGTGAATTGAAGTTCCTACCAAGCTACTATGTAAATGTCACCTATAAAGCATGGTAAGGTAGAAATTTTGGAATGGAGTTAATGAATGAAGAGTTTTAAAACCTGAGTATGTTGAAGAAACCTGTCGAGTAGCAGACAAGATCAAAGAAAAGGGCCAAGATACCTCAAGATGTCAGAAGAGACACCAAGACCTTGAGTTCGCCATAAGTGACAAAGTGTTCTTGAAGATATCACTTATGCAGAGTTTGAAACGATTAAACAAGAAGGGAAAGTTATATTCTATATATGTGTCAGATCTTATAAACTTCGGAGAGACGTAGAAAAGTTGCATATCAATTAGTGTTACCGCTATCCATGTCTAGTGTGCATGATGTATTTCGTGTGTCTCTATTGAAGAAGTACATTGGAGATCCATATCAAAGGTATTGACCATGGAATCACTGGATTAGGTAGAATGTTTAACTATTGAAGTAGTACCATCCTAGTTCACTAGTTGGAAGGTACAATATTTCCAAAACTGGGATAATTATTATATGAAGGTAACCTGGCAAAGACAAAACATGGAGAAGATTTCACAGGAGGAAGAAGATGCAATGTGGAAATAGAATTCCCATCTACTGACTCCGAAGTATATCCAAATTTTGAGGATAAAATTTATTTTAAGGATGGGGGAGTTGTAAGATCCATACGTTCAAATTTTGAGGATGAAATTTCTTTTAAGGGTGGTGGAGTTATAAGACCCGTACGCCATGAACCCTGTCTAACCTTATATTTCGTGTCGTGACCCGTCT
>JAMYWD010002321.1:0-10047 GCA_028583415.1 Protea cynaroides
GAATATAAATATACAGCGGAAGACTTTAAATAGAATGAACTAAGTATCTATTGATAATTTAAATAAATATTCCATTATCTAAATTCAAACACATAAAATAAATATCTTTTACATCCCTTTAATATCAAACGAAAATAACTGAAACAAACAAACAAAATCCGATCATAGGTACATGCAGAAAGGGCACTCGCATGAAGCATCATGCTCGTCCTCCCCTACTTGTACATCCAGAGTAGCCACACCACCGTACGTCGGAGCGTTCACATAGTCGTCCACAGTGTAACCTGCATCAACATCTAAAAACATGTATATATACAAGGGGTGAGCTACCAACACAGCTCAGTAAGACAATCAGACAGTTTCACAATATTATGCTTGAGTAACAATCAATTTTATCGTTGTGGTCTGGTTTTAAGTTTGCAATGTGCTATAGAAAGGTTTGGTGGCCCCCGCACCTCTATACACGAGTGTGTGGCACCTCATGGATCACACCCCCATTGGCCCACATGCACCCATCATGGAATAGAGATAGAGCTAAGATACCCTCGTACCTCCCCTGATGCTCTACCCATACCAGTACCTAAGCCCCCCCCGGCCGGGGCTCGCCAAACCGGGCCCGCAACTAACCAATCCTATATGTCATCAATGTATGCTCTATCCCAGCACAGCCGTTTACGGCATAGAGATAGAGCTAAGGCATTCCCACACCTCCCCTGATGCCCTATCCGCAACTAACCCACTAGGATAGACACATAACGCAGGTAGACCCTATGCCAACATAACTCCCTACGGCATAGAGATAGAGCTAAAGCATCTTGGACAAGCCAGCGTCGACTCAGAATCCACAGTACCACATAACAATGGCCGGGACAACATCAATATCGGAGACCACCGTACCACGACCTTCCCCTGATACCCCACCCGTACCAAGCATGTTAAGACAGAATACTACGAAAGATGCTAGTGTGAAGAGCGATCCCAGGCCCATGCCCCACTCCACACACCAACGAAAACAATCACATGCCTAACAATCACATCCTATCAATGCATGAACAGTAATAATAACTGAAAGTAAAGGATGGCATGTGAATATGTACAAACATCACATCATAGATATTCAATGATTAACAACGATTTACTGTCAATAAATTATTAGGTTTAGGTCAGATTCCCTTACCTAACGCTCGTTGGTTAGCTTGCTCCACGTCGCATGATCCAAACGATATGTCACAAAGTCCTACAATATTATTTGGGTTTCATTAGAATATCATTCTTAGAGTCTCATGTTGATCGGAAACCAACAGGGTTACAAATACCCTCACAGAGCTGACCGGTGGCATATACCGGTCGCAGCTCTGTGGGAAAGACTGGCGACCGGTATGGTCAGCCGGTCCCCACAGATAACCTCCCGAGAGGTAGCGATCGCAACATACCGGTCGCACTATGTGCAACCAGCATAGTCGACCGGTATGTCTCCAGAAGACCATACATGGCTTTTTTCGACTGCCGACGATCACCCTCCATGGATTTTCAGGGTTTCTCCTATCCATTCTACGTCTAGGCTTTCAGTTAGAGTTATCCCCAACTCATTCAAGTCTCGTTCGATGAATATCATCTCGAAACTCGAATCTAGGGTTTGACGACAACCTAGGGTTTATTGGTCAATTTCGGGTTTTAGATCAATACCTACTTTGCATGGTATTGATCCACCCACACAACTAACATAGGATAAGAAGATGGATTCAAGCACTTACCGTTGACAGGTGTAATGAGAGCGTCGTCGAACGGTAATGGCGGCACCTCCTTCTTCTTCCTAGCCCCTTCTCCTTTCCAACCTCTTTCTCTTCTCTAGGGTTTGTGAGAGACAATGGAAAGGATTTGAGGAGGTTTAAGGGTGTATTTATAGGCTAAAAATAGGGTTTAGTAACCCTACTAGGATTAGAAAACTTCTAGGATTCGAAATCAGGAAAGCGGGACCCGTAGAGACCAATTTCCAGATTCCCGCACATAGCTGCGCAGGCCATACCGGTCGACCGGTACCAAGACCGGTACCATCGACCGGTATACCTAAAATCAGGTATAATTGGTCGACTTCGGTCTGATTTTGTACCTGTTTGTTATCCTCTTGCCCCGTCTGGCCCGGTGATGATCGGAAGACCTGTCATGACACAAAACCAAGGTTTAGACCGGGTTTTCAGAGTGCGGGTCTTACAACTCCACCACCCTTAAAAGAAATTTCGTCCTGAAATTTGCATGTAGGTTCTACAACTCCCCCACCCTTAAAAGAAATTTTGGCCTCAAAATTTGAACGTACCTTGATCGTCAAAAAGGTTAGGGTACTCCTTCCTCATCGCGCTCTCTTCTTCCCAAGTAATTTCCTCCACATTTTGGCTTCTCCAATGCACCTTCACATAGTGGATATCCTTGGTTCGAAGTTGCTGAACTTTTCGGCTTGAGAGCATTACAGGCACCACTTCGAAAGTTAAGTCTTGGTCAAGTCCGGAGGATCAGCGATCAAGATATGCGATGGATCTCTGACATACTTCTTCAGTAATGATACATGGAACACATTATGAACGCTAGACATAGATGGTGGTAGAGCCAATTGATATGCTACATTACCACGTCGATTCAATATCTCATATGGTCCCACATACCTGGGGCATAGCTTCCCCTTCTTACCAAAGACCTCGCACCGGTGATACCTTCAAGAACACTTTGTCACCCACTGCAAACTCCAGATCTCGACGTCGATTATCCGCATAGTGCTTCTGTCGGACTTGAGCCGTCTTTACTCTCTCTTTGATCTGATCAATCACTCGACAAGTTTCTTCAACAAACTCCGGTCCTACAATTCTTCTTTCCCCCACTTCATTCCATAACAGAGGTGTACGACACTTCTTCCCATAGAGTGCTTCATATGGGGCCATCTGAATTGTAGCCTGATAACTGTTGTTGTAAGCAAACTCGATAAGTGATAGCTTCTCATCCCAAGCTCCTTTGAAATCTAATGCACAAGCTCGGAGCATATCTTCCAAAATTTGAATAGTTCGTTCTGAGTGTCCGTCCGTCTGAGGGTGAAAAGTTGTACTGAACTTCAACTTGGTTCCCATAGCTTTCTGTAATCCTTCCCAGAACTTCGATGTAAAACGGGGATCTCTGTCAGATACTATACTCTCTGGAACGCCATGAAGTCTGACTATATTATCAACATATAACTTGGCCAGTTTCTCCATGGTATACTGAGGTCTGATCGTAATAAATTGAGCTGTCTTGGTGAGTCGATCTACTATAACCCAAACTGCATCCACTGACCTTGGTGTCAAAGGTAGGCCAGTGACGAAATCCATAGTGATACAATCCCACTTCCATGCAGGTTCCGGTAATGGCTGTAGTAAACTTGCGGGTCTCTGCCTTTCTACTTTAACTTGCTGACAGTTCAGACATTGGAACACGAAACGAGCTATATCAGCTTTCATACCCCTCCACCAATATAGTCTTCTCAAGTCATGGTACATTTTGGTACTTCCTGGATTTACCGAATATGGAGTGTAATGAGCTTCAGTCATAACTCGGTCTCTGATATCGCAGTCTTCGCTCTCAGGTATACATAACCATCCACGATACTTGAGTACCTTGTCTGAATCCAAGGTAAAGTCAGGATTGCACGTACCCTTCTCTAAGTCTTCCTGCACTGTCTTGAGATATGGATCCTATAGGATTGCTACCTTGACTTCATCAATTAGACCCGGTGAGATCTTCAATGCGGCGAACATCATAATGAACTTATGAATCAAGCCTTGCTCAACTGGATCTTCTGCAGTCTCTATAATATGTTCTTCATCAATTTCCATTGAACTCGAGGCTGCAGCACACAATGCAGCATTTGTACTTGGTCCTGCCTCAGGTTTCGATGCCCACTTTCTGCTTAAGGCGTCAGCCACAACATTTGCTTTTCCCAGATGGTACTAGATGTCGCAATCATAATCTTTTAACAATTCCAGCCATCTTCTCTGCCTCATATTCAGATCCTTCTGAGTGAAAAGATAAGTTAAGCTCTTGTGATCTGACTTGATCTGAAACTTCTCATCGTACAAGTAGTGTCTCCAAGTCTTGATTGCGTGAATAACCGCTGCTAGCTCCAAGTCATGCGTAGGATAGTTCTTCTCATGCTCTTTTAGCTGTCTTGATGCGTAAGCAATCACCTGTTCTCCTTGCATCAGTACACACCCAATTCCCAACCCTGAAGCATCCGTATATAAAGTAAACGGTACGCTTGGTTCTGGGATGGTCAAGATAGGTGCAGAGACTAGTCTTGACTTCAAAGTCTAAAAGCACTTCTCGTACTAATCTGTCCATATGAATTTCTCTCCTTTCTTGGTCAATCTGGTGAGTGGAACAACGATCCTAGAGTAATCTTCCACGAATCTTCTATAATAACCAGCCAACCCAAGGAAACTACGAATCTCCACAAGAGATTTTGGTGCTTCCCATCCTACTATAGCAGCTATCTTACTTGGATCAACCTTGATACCATCTTCAGATACAACATGTCCCAAGAAAGCCACTTCCTTCAGCCAAAACTCGCACTTCTTGAATTTTGCATAAAGCTTCACCTCTCTCAGTCGTTGTAGGGCTGCCCTCAAATGCGCTGTATGAGTCTCCATGTCCTTAGAGTAAATCAATATGTCATCGATGAATACGATGACCGAAGTGTCCAACATATCATGAAATACTCGGTTCATCAGTTCCATAAACGACGCTGGAGCATTGGTCAACCCAAAAAACATAACTAGAAACTCATAATGCCCATACCTCGTCCTGAAAGCAGTCTTCGGAATATCTCCGGCCTTGATCTTCAATTGGTGATACCCTGATCGGAGATCGTTCTTCGAGAAAACCTTTGCACCCTGCAGCTGATCGAACAGATCATTGATTCTAGGCAAAGGATACCGATTCTTGATCGTCAACTTGTTCAGTTCACGGTAGTCCATACACAGCCTTACACTTCCATCCTTCTTCTTGACGAATAATACAGGTGCTCCCCAAGGCGATATACTAGGTCGTATAAAGCCCTTATCCAGCAATTCTTGTAATTGGGTCTTCAACTCCTTTAACTCGGTCGGGGCCATCCTGTATGGTGCTTTAGACACCGGCGCCGAACCTGGCATAAGGTCTATCACAAATTCTGTAGCCCTGTCTGGTGGTAAACCCGGAAGCTCCTCTGGAAACACATCTGGGAACTCTCGAACCACATCTATATCTTCCATCTTGAGTGACTCTGCCGTGAGATCGACTACAGATACGAGATAACCCACTCCCCCTTTCTCCAAGCATCTCTTAGTTTTTAGGGCGGAGAGGATCAGCTTCTGCTTCCTAGATAGCTTGATCCCCGCGAAACTATATTCCCTTCCCTCTTTGTCAGTAAGAACAAGCTTCCTTTCACCACATAAAAGGACGGCCGAATGATGGTCTAGCCAATCCATTCCCAAAATGACATCAAAGTCTGCCATCTCAAGTATTACTAGGCTTGCTTCTAAGTCTCGGCCCTCAATACATACAGTACATGGTCCATAATATTCGGTCAAAGCCACTTCGACTCCTAGTGGAGGGCGAACTATCAAGCTTGGGTTCAAATGCTTGATTGGTAACTCCATTCACTTCCCAAAAGAAATCGAGACAAAGGAGTGCGTGGCCCTAGAGTCAAATAATACTCTGGCGGGTAAACCAGCTACATTTACAATCCCTAGAATATATTGCCCCTTAGTTCTACATGCTCATGCAAACTGAAAGAATAAACCAAATAGTAAGGGATAGAGTCGTACCTGTTACCACATCAGGTGATGCGGCTTCCTCTTCAGTGGTGACCGCATACACTTTTCTTTGCTGGGGAGCTTGCTTCTTAGGTAGAGTGCAGTTCCTTGCGACATGTCCCAGCTGTTGACAGTTATAACATTTGATATTTGGGTTGTGTCTAGTGAACTGTGGCACAGGTGGTGGCGGGTTGTTTCTCGCAGGTGTTGTAGCGGTCTATGACCTATATGGGCGGAATGGTCTAGTATTACCGCCACCCGAGCTCTCACTAGCAGATCTCTTCACTCCCCAGTTCTGAGCGAAGAAGCTGTCCCTCTGACTGGACTCTATCACCCTCGCAACCTGCACAGCCTCGTTGTAGATCTTCTTGTCCAGACCCAAGAGGTGCTCTCTGATGCTTCCACGTAGTCCCATGGTGAACCTACGTGTCTTGGTATCCTTCTCTTGCATACTGGTCGGTGCGAAGAAAAATAGCTCTTCGTACCTCTGCTGATAAGCATCTACGGTCGACTGAGACTGCTGCAGATTGAGAAACTCCCTCTCCATTTGATCCTTGAAACTCTTTGGAAAATACTTGTCGAAGAAAGCAGCTTTAAACACTTCCCAATCCACCAGTGTATACTTATTCTCCAGATATGCCCGAGTAGAATTCCACCAAGCATTTGCATCTTCTCTCAGCATGTGAGTAGCAAAAAAAACCTTTTCCCTAGAGCGGCCATTATAGTGAGTAATCCCAGCTCACCCAGTACGTCACTTATTGCGTCTGCACAGGGGAGCAGATCTCACTTCCCTACCTCATCATCCGGACTATGCATCACGCGGCCGTGGCCGATCGGGCCAGCAACCTTCCATATGGCCGTCTCATCACTTTCCTTCTTCGCCGTCTGGGCGTGAGCTTGAGAGGAGAGGTAGCCGTTGAGGACACCATGACCTCCGACATCGACTGGGATGCTATACAGAGGATGCAGATGGTCGATTTGCCGGTTAGTGACGACGAGTTGGAGGCTCGCCCTCGTCCACTTAGGAGAGTAGCAGCGGTAGCAGCAGCAGCAGCCGCGGCCAATGCGGCCTATGCGGCAGAGATGGGTGATGACGATGATGACGATATGGCTGGGGAAGCACCAGTGCCTGCCACACAGCCTGCACCTGCACCACCACCATCTGTCCCCACAGCTGGACCATCTCAGCCTCTTCCCGAGTCAGTAATGGGTATGTTTATGGAGCTCAAGGACGCTCAGCGGGAGATGAGCCGTGATTTAGCACAGTTGACTCGCAGACTCCGAGTCACACAGGATCAAGTGCACTGGCTCAGGGTCGCTTACGAGCGAGAATATGATATAGCGGACCCCATACCTCCTAGGCCCCCTACCCCATGATTTTTCTCTTATTTACTCATGACTGTTTTACATATAACAGGGTAACTGTCCGGTTTGTGGACCGTACCCTGTAGCACTATATCATTTGCTACAATTTTCTTGTTTAATGAAAATTTTCATGGTTTTTCCTAACTAGTGTATGTGCACATGTTAAGTTTCATATTTAACATAGTATATTATTCTCTTTCTTAGTCCGTCTCAGGTATCAAACAATGCTTAAGGTGTGTTTGTATTAAGATTTTTAATTTTCTCCTAACTCAGTTCATCGACTCAGTTAAGTGCAACATGGTTTGTTGGAACAGAGCCCGAGAGCTCTGATACCAAGTTGTCACACCCCAATTCTGATCCAACCAGAACGTTGTGAGTGAACCATCATTGAACCAATGGTTCACACCAGGATCTCGAATAGGCCGTGTCCACCCATACAAACCATTACACATAACCACAATCAGAATACAAATATACAGCGGAAGACTTTAAATAGAATGAACTGAGTATCTATTGATAATTAAAATAAAAATTCCATTATCCAAATTCAAACACATAAAATAAATATCTTTTACATCCCTTTAATATCAAACGAAAATAACTAAAACAAACAAACAAAATCCGATCACAGGTACACGTAGAAAGGGCACTCGCATGAAGCATCATGCTCGTCCTCCCCTACTTGTACATCCAGAGAAGCCACACCACCGTACGCCGGAGCGTTCACATAGTCGTCCACAGTGTAACCTGCATCAACATCTAAAAACATGTATATATACAAGGGGTGAGCTACCAACACAGCTCAGTAAGACAATCAGATAGTTTCACAAGATTTTGCATGAGTAACAATCAATTTTATGCTGTGGTTTGGTTTTAAGTTTGCAATGTGCTAAAGAAAGGTTTGGTGGCCCCCGCACCTCTATACACGAGTGTGTGGCACCTCATGGATCACACCCCCAATGGCCCACATGCACCCATCATGGAATAGAGAAAGAGCTAAGATACCCTCGTACCTCCCCTGATGCTCTACCCATACCAGTACCTAAGCCCCTACTGGCCAGGGCTCGCAAACTGGGCTCGCAACTAACCAATCCTATATGTCATCAATGTATGCTCTATCCCAGCACAGCCGTTTACGGCATAGAGTTAGAGCTAAGGCATTCCCACACCTCCCCTGATGCCCTATCCGCAACTAACTCACTAGGATAGACACATAACGCAGGTAGACCCTATCCCAACATAACTCCCTACGGCATAGAGATAGAGCTAAAGCATCGTGGACAAGCCAGCGTCGACTCGGAATCCACAGTACCACATAACAATGGCCGGGACAACATCAATATCGGAGACCACCGTACCACGACCTTCCCCTGATACCCCACCCATACCAAGCATGTTAAGACAGAATACTATGAAAGATGCTAGTGTGAAGAGTGATCCCAGGCCCATGCCCAACTCCACACACCAACGAAAACAATCACATGCCTAACAATCACATCCTATCAATGCATGAACAGTAATAATAATTGAAAGTAAAGGATGGCATGTGAATATGCACAAACATCACATCATAGATATTCAATGATTAACAACGATTTACTGTCCATAAATTATTAGGTTTAGGTCAGATTCCCTTACCTGACGCTCGTTGGTTAGCTTGCTCCACGTCGCAAGATCCAAACGATATGTCACAAAGTCCTACAATATTATTTGGGTTTCATTAGAATATCATTCTTAGAGTCTCATGTTGATCGGAAACCAACAGGGTTACAAATACCCTCACAGAGCTGACCGGTGGCATATACCGGTCGCAGCTCTGTGGGAAAGACTGGGGACCGGTATGGTCAGCCGGTCCCCACAGATAACCTCCCGAGAGGTAGCGGTCGCAACATACCGGTAGCACTATGTGCAACCGGTATAGTCGACCGGTATGTCTCCGGAAGACCATACATGGCTTTTTTCGACTACCGACGATCACCCTCCATGGATTTTCAGGGTTTCTCCTATCCATTCTAAGTCTAGGCTTTGAGTTAGAGTTATCCCCAACATATTCAAGTCTCGTTTCGATGAATATCATCTTGAAACTCGAATCTAGGGTTTGACGGCAACCTAGGGTTTATTGGCCAATTTAGGGTTTTAGATCAATACCTACTTTGCATGGTATTGATCCACCCACACAACTAACATAGGATAAGAAGATGGATTCAAGCACTTACCGTTGGCAGGTGTAATGAGAGCGTCGTCGAACGGTAATGGCGGCACCTCCTTCTTCTTCCTAGCCCCTTCTCCTTTCCAACCTCTTTCTCTTCTCTAGGGTTTGTGAGAGACAATGGAAAGGATTTGAGGAGGTTTAAGGGTGTATTTATAGGCTAGAAATAGGGTTTAGTAACCCTACTAGGATTAGGAAACTTCTAGGATTCAAAATCAGGAAAGCGGGACCCGCAGAGACCAATTTCCAGATTCCCGCACATAGCTGCGCAGGCCATACCGGTCGACCGTACCAAGACCGGTACCCTCGACCGGTATACCTAAAATCAGGTATAATTGGTCGACTTCGGTCCGATTTTGTACCTGTTTGTTATCCGCTTGCCCCGTCTGGCCCGGTGATGATCGGAAGACCTGTCATGACACAAAACCAAGGTTTAGCGAAAATAATCTTTGTGAGCATCGATTTGAAATAAAGTGCGAACACCTCCTCTCTTAATAGTAAAACTACATAGAACTACTACGTTTTTACAAAAGCTACACAAAATACCCCTCTAACAATAACATCATACAATCTCACCCACACGTTTACTTTCAACCGTAGCGGAGGTCAATTTTTTTAAGACAAATATACCCTTACTAAGTGTATTTTTTAAAATGAAAA
>JAMYWD010002322.1:0-10041 GCA_028583415.1 Protea cynaroides
CCATCATACCTTTTTGATTGAGCTATTGAGGGCTCCAAGCGGGCAGAAAAGGAGAAGGCTTCCGTCACGGGTGACAAAGAAGGCTTCCTCCCGAAGAACGGCTTTCGAATCGCGTAAGCGGGGTACCCTAGGAAAGAAGACGAAGGATACAGGTGCTCGGCAGCAAGCAATAGCTGCCGCAGTGGCAATAGCAAGACAAGAATGAGAAGGGAAGTCCCTTTTTGCTGTATACATACAAAAAAATAGCAATTGGATAGCGATCACCCGGTCGGGTAAGCGTCGGAGAGGAATGAATAGACAGCAAAGGAATGGTTTTCTAGCGGTCTCGCTGAAGCAAGGGTGGTCGTAGATCAGGGAAAGCAAGCCGAGAGTAGGGGTTTGCATCGGCCTTAAGGAATAGTGAAAGCGGTAGTCGGAGTGGTGACCGGGTCAATTAGAATAGGCCGAGTCCTAAACGGCCTCCTCCCGTTGGATAGAGGAAACGAAAGTCAGCTCGACTAACCCTCGCTTAATTTTTTAAAAAAAAAAAAAGAAGAAAAAAAAAAAAAAAAAAACCAAAAAAAAAAAAAAAGATTTTTTTTTTAATAAAA
This sequence comes from Protea cynaroides, assembly GCA_028583415.1. Lineage (NCBI taxonomy): Eukaryota > Viridiplantae > Streptophyta > Magnoliopsida > Proteales > Proteaceae > Protea > Protea cynaroides. The sequence goes on from JAMYWD010002322.1 coordinate 591, forward strand.
TTTTTTTTTTTTTTTATTTATTTAAATTTTATATTAATAATAAAAAATAATAAAAATAAATAAAAATATAAAAATTAATTTATTTTTATTTTTAAAAATTTAAAATTATAAAAATTTATTAAAAAATAAAATAATTTAATAACTTCTTTCAGACCTTGCCGTTCTTTAGTAGTTTCACTATCCATAATGAAATCCAATGCAATCAACAAGCGGTGTGCGCGTCACCCAACCCAACTAGAGCGCTTTAGCGGGAATAAAGGAAAGCAAACTGAGCTGCTTGAGTGCGCTAGGCTAGTGCGCTGAGCCTTCTCATTCTGCTGTGCCCGGGGTGGTGCCCAAAGCAAGCGCGCGTCACGGTGAATTCGCATATATTATTCCATGGTTCTTCCCCTGAACAAAGCGAAGCGACACTCCTATCGGAGCCTTGCGCGCGTCAATGGATCTTACGTCGAACAGGTTACCGACCCGCAAAGCTCCGCAGAGCTGTCGTATGCGGGCACTACTGGGCCCACGGCTTCTCGATGCCAATCTCGCACTTGACACGCAATACACACCTGATTAGAAAGATCACTAGGGAATTGAACCGCTAGTACCGGGGGTAGATTCCTTCTGATCTGATTCCCGAACACCACACTCTCGAAGAACAAATGCACAATACTATATATGAAATGATCTAGTTGATTCAAGCAAGACAGGAATGAGAGTCTCATCAGCTCATTAAGGCGCTGTCAAGCGGTGAAAATAGCAGATTTAGGCTCAAAACAAGGGATGTTAGACATGAAATCAATGGTTTCGGGAACAATTTCATTGCCTAGCGCACCGAACAAGCCGTACCGTACCATACTGAGCAAAGGTAGAAAGAGAAAAGGAATGTGAACTCTCTCTTAGGGGGTCTTCCTGTACTGAATGACTGATCGACCCAAAAGACTATTATTGCACTAGAAGTTTGTGGTCTTCCTTACTCACTGACTTGACTGACTAACTGATTCGGGGAACGAAGCCCCTAGGTAGACGGTTCGCTTGCTTCAGTCATGTCATCAGCAAGAAAACTACCTGCTGAAGTCAATCAATGCAGGCATTCGCTTAGCACTACTCTTGCTATAGGTTAGGTTAGGTTAGGACTTCTATCACACTGTTATAGCTATAGGTAGGCGACAAAGAAGGTCTTTCTCAAGCGTTGTACGTTCAGTTCAATCCATGGTTGGAATGACTGATCAATGGTACTCTGATTCCACTACCGGCTGACTGGACTGGACTGATCCAGGTAGCTCAGATCTAGGTTATACAGTTCGGTGTGAGATGGTTCGGTTGGTGTAGTGTGTTAGGGATAGCTGAACAGAGAAAGAGCAGCTTCTCACTGTGCCCGGTTCCCAAAGCATTGAAAGAAGACAAGGGAGGGGCTTCGTTAGAAGGGCCTCGCTTACAGCGCCTTCTACTATCAACTCATACTATCAGATAAGGGTCTACTACAGCTGAGACTGAAAACATGAATTCAAAACAGACACGAGTGGGACCACCTTAGCTAATTGTGATACCCCTGACTAATTCCCTGAGGGCATGACTCAGGAACAGAACAATCTCTCTTTCTTCCTTTTTTTTGTGCTCTTGCTCGGATAGCTCTCACTATTGGTTGGTTACTGACTGGTTTAGATCATTCTGTTCACTCTTCCTTCTCGGATCAAGGGCCTTCCCCTTACTACACCCACCGACCTTGACTTGAAAAAGCCAGTTTTTGCCTCTGTTGTTGAACTTTAAAAAGCCTGTATCTGATGCGCCTTTTTCGACTTATGGTTACCACCCACCGTCGAAAAGGAATCCCACGCCTTTGTTTACTATTTTATTTTTAAGGCTTATGCTTCAGTGGATATTTCAGCCACCCTCTCTCGCTGCCTGGAGCCTTTCCACTTGACTGTAACCACCGCCCTTCTCTTGACGCTTTTCCTTCTTCACCCCAGCACACCGTTTCTGATGCAACGCTCTCCTATTCTATTATTTACATATAGTATAAAGTAAGACCTTCTCAAGTCGAGTGTATTGGGTGATTGAGCGACTAACGAGGCGAAGGCATACAACATTTACGAAAGACGAATTAGGCTAGACTACGCAGAGAAGAGGAAAACCCCCTCAAACTTGTGTTAGGAAAGAGCCTAGGTGACGGCTTAACACGCTTTGTTCGCCCCGCTATTGCGCGCCCTCTCGAGCCCTTTTGAATTGAGGCGGGTCCCTTGATCCTTTTTTTAGTAACGGGACGGTCACAAGCTCGCTTAAGGTGGAAACTCTATACAACACCGGAAATTTCAACTGAATGCCCAGCAGGTAGGATTCAATACCTATGCTTATTATGATGTTATTCGGATTATGATAAACCAGTTACTTACGTTTAGCCCCAGTCTCATACTTTAGATTTAGAAACTCATTCCCGGGTGTGAGATTGAAAAACCTTCATTTATTAGAAAGGGGCTTCCTTTTCTTTTCAGCACCGGTCTCTGCCGCAGATTCCTTCCCCAGGCCCATAGAAGAAGGGCCGGCCTTTCCTCTCCATATGCTGGATATGGAAATTCATTCCGTACCGGACCAAAAGTCTCCTATTTTGGTTGACGCTAGATCCCCTGATCTTTGAAGCGAGTTCATATCTTTTGGCTACTGGACTTCCCCACCCGCCGCTCTGGATCGTCGGGTTTTTCCTCTGATGACTTAGCGGATGAAAGGGTGTATCTTTATTCCTACGATTCGGCAGAGGAGTTGGGACCTCCCTCTGCGAATGCGACTGTATCCGCGTCGTCTGTTCGTGTGTCTGCTTATGCGTATGAAACGGCTTCATATTTGGTCTCAGGTGAGGGAGAAACTAACTGGATATATGGTTTCGAAAGCGGCTTCAGTTCTTAGTTCGGGGTAAATGGGATTCACTGGTTTAGGACAAACTGGAACTACCAGTTCGGCAGAAACGGGATCCATTGAGTTGAAATGCACTGCCGTATGCTTCCGCTCGGCTTCTTCATAAGTAAGTTGGTGGAAAATAGAATGCCTCTTTATCTTTCCCCCCGGCCTGTGCTATTCAGTAGAGGTTGAAAACCCTCTCTGACCGGGGGACCAAGACTGGGAACAACAATACCTGGAAAAAGACCAGCCCAAGGGCTGCCTTTATTTATGGAAAACCCGATTCAAGAGACGTCGGAGCGGCTCTTTTAGTCTTTCACGGAGCCGCCAGATGTCTGCCAATGTACGGCGTGCACTTGGGACGCTACAGGTTATAGGCGTAATCGATCGAGTAAGCTTCGCTACCATTGTCTCCTTGTCAGGGCGGCCGTTAGGCTGCCCGATTGATAACTTATATATTTAATTAAGACCTTCTCCACCAACCCGTGCTATCGCGCGTGGTATTGCGTGAAGGTTTTTGGCGCGGTACAAGCTTCAGTATTTGGCGCGCCGCACTGGCCTCTTCTTTCCCCACCCTAGCCCATGGGAATCACCCTAGCCCTTGCTTTCAGCTTCCTTACCGCTCCGTGGGCTTCTCTGACCAATTTTGCTCAGCCCAATCTTATGAAGGTTGGGCTGTTGCCGCTCCTCGTCCATCTGGCATTGAGTGGCGCTACACGAAATCATCGGTCAACCCTCCTAAATCTCATTGATTTGTAGACACCGTCTCCCAAAAAGAGTCACGATGCCTTTGCTTATCTCAATCACAGGTCAGCTTCTAATGTTTTCCCAACTAAGAAAAATGCGAGATGATAGACAGGGGTCCTTCTATTCGTCTGGGGAGCTTCTTACCCTTCCCCTTTATAAACTACCGTTTCCTGGTGAAACTCACTTGATACGCTGGGAAAACAAGTGTAGCAGTTGCCTAAAGTGACGGGGTGGCATGGCCATCTTCCCTCACTAAGATAAAGGCTGGATTTAGGAGTGGGTTTCCCGAATCTTAAGGTGGTGATCTCACTTTCGAAAAAAGAGAATCCCTATAAAACAATTCCCTAAAGAAAACAACTAGCCTTTCCTTCATAAAGACATCGATCTTCACTCACATATTTAGGAAATCTCTTTTTAAGTATCTTCAAAAAGAATAAAAATATTTTCTAAAAAAGAAATGAAAGATGTAAGAAACCAATTGAGTTCAAGTAACCCACTCACTCAATCAAGCACTACAGCAGTGCTAATGACGGGCAGGGCGGTATCTCTCTTAGCCCTAACGGGATTGATTTTGGCTTCTTTATTACCGAAATAGAAGAGCTGACCTCGAACCAGATCTCAATAACGATAAGAGCGAGCTGGTTTCGTACATGCATAAGGGACAGGCGTGGTCTGCCTCTGAATCCCCAAAAGAAGACCGCCTAGTGGTCGGCGAGTCCACCAGGAATCAGTCCGGAAAGAACTGTTAGTCCACATTTCGAGATTTTTTTTATGTTCAGTGGCTCGAAAGAAAACACTATACTAAACCATAAAGAGAGGTTTTTTTTACCTCCGGTTAAAGGGTATCTTAGTACGGTCAGCACCTTCATCGTACTAAGAGACTCACAGCTCGCAGCCTTACCGCTCCGTGGGGAAAGAGCCGAGACACAAGCCTTTCCTTTGGCGTGATTGTCAGAAACATCAACGGCTGGAATCTTTGACGACCAGACGACTGGTGTCTACCATTGCAGAGATCAAAGCATGAAAAGGGAAGGGGGCTACTGAAAGAGAAAAACGAAGTAAACGGAGATTTGATGTAGCCAGCAAAAAAGCAAGCAAGATCAGCCCGAATCTCCCATCGGAGAAGGACTAGCCTGATGAAGAGGAGCCCGCCATCGGCTTCCAGAGACACCTTGCAAACATTCATTGACGAAAGGCATAGTGAACCAATTGTGCAGCCCGATGCTGATACTCAATCTGCTTCGGAGGAAGTGCCAGATGTTCCTACTTCACCAGTTGAAGCAATGAAAACTTGGAGGGTCCATTCCAGCGGAATGATCCGCCCTCATTCAGGAATATCTGTCCGTGTCCGAAGGCTGGGGAGCCTGTTTTGTTTTGATTTCATTGTATTAATCATTCATTACAATTTCACAAGATTATGCATGAGTAACAATCATTTTAGGCTGTGGTCTGGTTTTAAGTTTGCAATGTGCTATAGAAAGGTTTGGTGGCCCCCCACCTCTATACACGAGTGTGTGGCGTCGCACAGTAATCACACTACCACCAACCCACATGCACCCATCATGGAATAGAGATAGAGCTAAGGTATACCCGCACCTCCCCGATACTCTACCCATACCGGTACCTAAGCCCCTACGGTCGGGGGCTCGCAAACCGGGCCTCGCAACTAACCAATCCTATATGTCAACAATGTATGCTCTATCCCAAGACAGCCGTCTACGGCATAGAGATAGAGCTAGAGCATGCAGGCCGGGTCGGAGACAACAATACCTCACCTCCCCCTGATACCCTATCCACAACTAACCCACTAGGATAGAAACAATACGCAGGTAGACCCTATCCCAACATAACTCCCTACGGCATAGAGATAGAGCTAAAGCATCGTGGACAAGCCAGCGTCGACTCGGAATCCTCAGTACCACACAACGATGGCCGGGACAACATCAATATCGGAGACCACCGTACCACGACCTTCCCCTGATACCCCACCCGTACCAAGCATGTTAAGACAGAATACTACAAAAGGTGCTAGTGTGAAGAGCGATCCCAGGCCCATGCCCCACTCCACACACCAACGAAAACAATCACATGCCTAACAATCACATCCTATGAATGCATGAACAATAATAATAACTGAAAGTAAAGGATGGCATGTGAATATGCACAAACATCACATCATAGATATTCAATGATTAACAATGATTTACTGTCCATTAATTATTAGGTTTAGGTCAGATTCCCTTACCAGACGCTCGTTCGTTAACTTGCTCCACGTCGCAAGGTCCAAACGATAAGTCACAAAGTCCTACATAATATTAGGGTTTCATTAGAATATATTGTTTAGGGTTTCATGTTGGTCGGAAACCAACAGAGATCACAACTACCCTCACAGAGCTGACCGGTGGCATGTACCGGTCGCAGCCCTGTGGGAAAGACTGGCGACCGGTATGGTCAGCCGGTCCCCACAGATAACCTCCCGAGAGGTAGCGGTCGCACTATGTGCAACCGGTATAGTCGACCGGTATGTCTCCGGAAGACCATACATGGGTTCTTCGACTGCCGTCGATCATCCTCCATGGATTTTAAGAGTTTCTCCTATCCATTCTAAGTCTAGGCTTTGAGTTAGAGTTATCCCCAACTCATTCAAGTCTCGTTTCGATGAATATCATCTCGAAACTCAAATCTAGGGTTTGACGGCAACTTAGGGTTTATTGGCCAATTTAGGGTTTTAGATCAATACCTACTTTGCATGGTATTGATCCACCCACACAACTAACATAGGGTAAGAAGAGGGATTCAAACACTTACCGTTGATAGGCGTAGCGTGAGCTTCGTCGAACGGTAATGGCGGCTCCTTCTTCTTCTTCCTAGCTCCTTCTCCTTTCCAAGCTCTTTCTCTTCTCTAGGGTTTGTGGGAGACAATGGAAAGGATTTGAGGGGGTTTAAGGGTGTATTTATAGGCTAGAAATAGGGTTTAGTAACCCTACTAGGATTAGGAAACTTTAGGATTCGAAATCAGGAAAGCGGGACCCGCAGAAACCAATTTCCAAATTCCCGCACATAGCTGTGCAGGCCATACCGGTCGACCGGTACCATCATCCGGTACCATCAACCGGTATCTAAAATCAGGTATAATTGGTCGACTTTGGTCCGATTTTGTACCTGTTTGTTATCCGCTTGCCCCGTCTGGCTTGGTGATGATCGGAAGACCTGTCACGACACAAAACCAAGGTTTAGATCGGGTTTTAAGAGTACGGGTCTTACAACTCCACCACCCTTAAAAGAAATTTCGTCCCAAAATTTGCATGTAGGTAATACAACTCCCCCACCCTTAAAAGAAATTTCGGCCTCAAAATTTGAACGTACCTTGGTCGTCAAAATGGTTAGGGTACTCCTTCCTCATCGCGCTCTCTTCTTCCCAAGTAATTTCCTCCACATTTTGGCTTCTCCAATGCACCTTCACATAATGGATATCCTTGGTTCGAAGTTGCTGAACTTTTCGGCTTGAGAGCATTACAGGCACCACTTCGAAAGTTAAGTCTTCAATCAAGTCTGGAGGATCAGCGCTCAAGATATGCGATGGATCTTTGACATACTTCTTCAGCAATGATACATGGAACACATTATGAACGCTAGACATAGATGGTGGTAGAGCCAATTGATATGCTACATTACCACGTCGGGACAATATCTCATATGGTCCCACATACCCGGGGCATAGCTTCCCCTTCTTACCAAACCGTTTCAGACTTCGCACCGGTGATACCTTCAAGAATACTTTGTCACCCACTCTGCAAACTCCAGATCTCGACATCGATTATCCGCATAGTGCTTCTGTCGAACTTGAGCTGTCTTTACTCTCTCTTTGATCTGATCAATTACTCGGCAAGTTTCTTCAACAAACTCCGGTCCTACAATTCTTCTTTCCCCCCACCTCGTTCAATAACAGAGGTGTACGACACTTCTTTCCATAGAGAGCTTCATATGGGGCCATCTGAATTGTAGCCTGATAGCTGTTGTTGTAAGCAAACTCGATAAGTGATAGCTTCTCATCCCAAGCTCCTTTGAAATCTAATGCACAAGCTCGAAGCATATCTTCCAAAATTTGAATGGTTCGTTCGATTGTCCGTCCGTCCGAGGATGGAAAGCTGTCCTGAACTTCAACTTTGTTCCCATAGCTTTCTCGTAATCCTTCCCAAGAACTTTGATGTAAAACGGGGATCTCGTCGGATACTATACTCTCGGAACGCCATGAAGTCCGACTATATTATCAACATATAACTTGGACAGCTTCTCCATGGTATACCGAGGTCCGATCGCAATAAATCGAGCTGTCTTGGTGAGTCGATCTACTATAACCCAAACTGCATCCACCGACCTTGGTGTCAAAGGCAGGCCGTTGACGAAATCCATAGTGATACAATCCCACTTCCATGCGGGTTCCGTAACGGCTGTAGTAAACCCGCGGGTCTTTGCCTTTCCGCTTTAACTTGTTGACAATTCGGACATTGGAAACACCGAAACGAGCTATATCCGCTTCATACCCCTCCACCAATATAGTCTTCTTAGATCATGGTACATCTTGGTACTTCCTGGATGTACCGAATATGGAGTGTAATGAGCTTAGTCATAACTCGGCCTCCGATATCGCAGTTTTTCGCTCTCGGGTATACATAACCGTCCGCGATATTTGAGTACTTTGTCCGATTCCAAGGTAAAGTCGGGATTGCACGCACCCTTCTCTAAGTCTTCTGCCGGCTTTGTCTTGAGATATGGATCCTCGTAGGATTGCTACCTTGACTTCATCAATTAGACTCGGTGAGATCTTCAATGCGGCCGAACATCATAGTGAACTTATGAATCAAGCCTTGCTCGTCGGATCTTCTGCAGTTTCAATTATATGCTCTTCGTCACCTCTCGATTGGACTAGAGGCTGCGGCACACAATGCAGCATTTGTACTGTGGTCCCCCCTCAGGGCCTTCGATGCCCACTTCTGCTTAAGGCGTCAGCCACCACATTTTCTTTACCCGGATGGTACTTGGATGTCGCAATCATAATCTTTTAACAATTCCAGCCATCTTCTCTGCCTCATATTCAGATCCTTCCTGAGTGAAGAGATACGTTAAGCTTTTGTGATCTCGACTTGATCCGAAACTTCTCACCGCACAAGTAGTGTCTCCAAGTCTTGATTGCATGGATAACCACAAGCAAATGCTCCAAGTCATGCGTATGATAGTTCTTCTCATGCTCTTTTAACCGTCTTTGATGCGTAAGCGATCACCCGTTCTCCTTGCATCGAACACACCCAATACCCAACCCCGAAGCATCCAGATATAGAGTAAACGGTACGGTTGGTTCGGGGATGGCTCAAGATAGGTCAGAGACAAGTCTTGACTTCAAATTCTGGAAGCACTTCTCACACTGCATCTGGCCCATATAAATTTCTCTCCCCTTGGTCAATCTGGTGAAGTGGAACCGCGTCCTGGAGTAATCTTCCACAAAATCTTCTACAATAACAGCCAACCCAAAGGAAACTACGAATCTCTACAACAGATTTTGGTGCTTCCCATCCTACTATAGCAGCTATCTTTGCTAGGATCAACCTTGAATCTTGATCTCGAGATACAACATGGCTTGAAAGCCACTTTGTATTACCAAAAACTTCGTACTTCTTGAATTTTGCATAAGCCTCACATCCCTCCGACGTTGTAGGGCTGCCTCAAATGCGTTGTATGAGTCTCCATGTCCTTAGAGTAAATCAATATGTCATCGATGAATCCGATGACCGAAGTGTCCCAACATGTCATGGGAACCTTTCGGTTCATC
>JAMYWD010002323.1:0-10023 GCA_028583415.1 Protea cynaroides
GGTGGTGGTGGTGGGACCGCATTTCGGCCTGTCCTGGTTACTCTTCTTCCCGGACATATTTTCCTTCCGAGATGGGTGGTGCCTGAAAATCATCAAAATCAGTGAGAAATCATTTATACTTCATGTAGGCAAGCTAACCGATATAAAATTCAAAATCCTCAATTCATTCTGTGAAAAATACTGTCTTTTCTATGTAGGGTCGATGGTGAGGGTCGATGGTATGTCCGACCCTGGGAATGACCTGTTCTTCCCGAGAGCTGAGGGTCGATGGGAGGGTCGATGGGTATCCGACCCTCAGTCCGACCCCTCGATTTTTCGTCGATTCCCCGAGAGCTGAGGGTCGATGGGAGGGTCGATCCGAGGGTCGATGGTGTCAGTCGAATTGTCCGACCCTCGGACAAAAAATCAGATTTTTATTATCCGATTCTAGGTCATTTCTCACTATTCCTCCTCCGTTTCGACTTGTCTCTACTCTCTGAGTTGCTACAGTGCCACTCTACTATTTTTGGTCGGTTTAAGTCCGGGTTTTGACGTCCACGTCATCCCTACAGGTATGTCTTCCCGTTTTTACCTGTTTTTAGGTTTTCTTTTTTAGGTTTTTTCCCGTTTAACTCATATTTTTCAAATTAAACCATTTCCAACCGTAAAAATTTGATTTTTATTAGGGGCTTTTGTTATTGGTGTCTCGAGGAACGAAAGCCCTCAAAAAATTTCGAGTTTCATCGGTTGGTTATCGAGAAACTTGAAATTTTCTCTTTTTGCCCTAATTTGTCGACATTTTCGATTTTTCTTGAATTTCTTCAAATTGGACATCATCAGTTAAAATTTCCTACTGGATGTGGGTTGTAGGATATGTTTTAACCAACGTAAGTTCTCATACCCACTTGTATGGGGAGAATTTGAGGTTTTCTGGTCAACTTACGTCACTATTAAATAAATTTTGGATTTTTATCCTACTAACTCCTTGTTTCTTTTCTCTTTCTTATTTTGCAGATACTATGGCCCGTACCAAAGTACCCAGGGTGCGTGATCCGCTTCACTTCCGTTCGAATGAAGCCGAGGCACAGTATGCTGACTATGCCCGTAAGAAGGTTGAAGGGGGTCGCATGGTGAACTTGGCTGAGCTAGCCTTGTTCATTGTAGAGGGAGCGTTTGGTGATATGGGTCGCTCCCTGTCATCACATACGACGCGTGCACATGTCCAGACTTGGTATGCCAGTTTTATTGTAATCTCCAGGTGGTGGGGAATTACAATGACGTTGAGCACGGTCAGGAGTTGCGCATCACCAGTTACGTCAAGGGGGTGCACATCTCTTTTGATTATCGGCAACTGGCCGACTTATTGGGCATTCCCTATGATGGCCCTATGGTGTACTGTGTGCTGGGAGAGCCACAATTTGTTGAGATGGAGATGAGAGCAGAGATCGACAACCAGTTGCCTCGCAAGATTATCCAAAGATAATCTAATCCCGCAGAGTGGGCACTATGAGAGGGTCTCTCGATTGACATAGTTTTTGATTTACAAGATATGCACTCGACGGTCGGTTCGCTCTACCTTACATCATCATGCGGACGATGATTAGTGCTACATTGTCCGGTCATAGGGGAAATATACCCTATGGACGCATGATTACGTGCTACCGACCCGGCCGGGGGTGGATCCGGTAGATGAGAAGATCCGAGGAGAAGACCTTCTTGTCGCCTCTAGATTGGGAGGCTATCTGCAAGATGGGGCTGCGAGATGCTGAGGTTAGCGATGAGGAGAGGAACGCGATGGTGCGCCCTCACACTCGGGTCGAGATGGCTGATGCTGAGGCTGCTGCTGCTGCTACTAGAGCTCGTGTGGATCCGATCGACGATGACGATCGTATGTATATGGACGTCGACTCGATACCACCGCCATCACCCACACATGCGGCTGGAGTTGGTACATCTTCTGCGGCGGCTCCTGCACCTGAGACTGGTCCTTTCCATTCGGCTGATCCTTCACTTCCACCTTCAGCCATGATGCAGATGCTGCAGGAGATCACGGATGCTCAGCGCAGATCTAATATGAGGATGGAGGAGTTGCTAGATGCTCAACGTATGAGGATGGATGAGCTGTTATCGGTCCAGCGGGCGACTGATAGGAGGGTAGCTGACCTAGCAGCTAGTCTCCAGACGACCCAGACCCAGGTGGCCTGGTTGACTAGAGTCTATGCTGAGGACTATGACCGAGATCGTGAGGCACCACCTCCTCCTTTACCTCCAGCTTCTTGATTGTACCATATTTTTCTTGTACTACAGAGTAATTGTCCGGGTTGTGGACTGTACTCTGCTTTCATTATATATATATGTTTTGTTTCGCTCTCATTGTTATGTAAACGTGTTTCTCTTTTTAATAGATGCATTATTCTCTTTTATATTTTGTCTCCAACATCACTGGTGCTTACAATGTGTTAATATTACTGTTTTTTTTTTTATCCTATCTCAGTTCACAATTATGTTGAATGTATGCTAGTTCAGCGGACAAGGCCTGAGATGCTCTAATACCAAGTTGTCACACCCCAATTTTGGTCTAACCAGAATGGTGTAATGAACCGCTAATAAACCAATGGTTCAACCAGGATCTCAAATAGGCTATCCCCGCGTTATCTAAACTTACACACATCCATAATCATAATTAGAGTAAATACACAATAGCGGAAGTCTTATAATAACATGAACTGAGAACTAAAATGATATCATTAATTTAATAGAAAATTATTCTGTTTTCAACTGAGACATAAATATTTAAATACCAAATACATGTCTTAATAAATCCAACAAAGAAACCTATAAAATATCTAATCAAATACACACGAGTTGCACTCGCAAGAGGAGTCGTGTGTATCCGCTTCAGCTTCAACCTCCATGGCTGCCATGTTCCCGTACGCAGACGCATTCATATAGTCTTCAACCGGTATAACCTGCATCATCAACTAAAAATATTCGACGTCGAGGGGTGAGCACACATCACGGCTCAGTGAGTAGCCAAAACAATGCAACAATACATATGCATGCACATCAATTTATATCTTTGGTATGGTTTAAAGTTTACAGTATGCTATAGAAAGGTTGAGGTAGCCAAAGGTCGTGTTTATTGACTCCGCCTCTATACACGAGTGTGTGACGTTACCCGAAGATCACGTTTATCGTCAACTCACATGCACCCAATCATGAACATTATATAACAAAGGTTACGTTTATTGCTATATAGTGCCATACCAACACGTAAGCCCCTGTTGGCGAGGGCTGCAAACTGGGCTCGCAACTAACCAATCCTAATGCCAAACAGTGTATCCAAGGCCTCACCCCAGCATCCCTCAGAATGTCCATAGAGATAGAGCTAAGGCCCCCGGTAGAGTCTGAGACTACAAGGACCGAGACCACCTCCCCTGATACTCTACGACATAATAGTTATGCTAAAGTAATGGCGATACGACGATGCCAATGCACAAGACTTGAGTTAGAGATAGAGCTAAAGTGCTGAGACCTGCCAAAGGTAAATGTGTCACACCCCAATTTTGTTCTAACCAGAATGGTGTGATGAACCGCTAAATAAACAATGGCTCAACCAGGATCTCAAATAGGCTATCCCTGCGTTATCCGAACTTTACACGCATCCACAATCATAATCAGAGTAATACACAATAGCGGAAAATTTATAAATAATATGAACTGAGAACTAAGATGATACCCATAAATAATAGCAAATTATTTTGTGTTTAACTGAGACATAAATATTTAAATACCAAATACATGTCTTATAAATCCAATAAAGAAACCTACAAAAATATCTAATCAAATACACACGAGTTGCACTCGCAAGAGGGATCGTGTGTATCGTCTTCAGCTCCAACTTCCATGGCTGCAACGTTTCCGTACGCCGACGCGTTCATATAATCTTCAACTGTATAACCTGCATCATCAACTAAAAATATTCGACGTCGAGGGGTGAGCTCACAACACGGCTCAGTGAGTAGCCAAAACAATGCAACAACACATATGCATGCAAAAATCAATTTATATCTTTGGTCTTGGTTTATAGTTTGCAATGTGCAATAAAAAGGTTGGGTGGTCAAAGGTTAACGTTTATTGACACCGCCTCTATACACAGGGTGTGGAAGCCCGCCCAAAGGTTAACGTTTATCGTCGTCCCCATCCACCCTACCATAACATTATACAACAAAGGTTAACGTTTATTGCTATATAATGCTATACCAACACGTAAGCCCCTGTTAGCGAGGGCTTGCAAACTGGGCTCGCTACTAACCAATCCTAATGCCAAACAGTGTATCCAAGGCCTCACCCCAGCATCCCTCAGAATGCCCATAGAGATAGAGCTAAGGCCCCCCGGTAGAGTCAGAGACTACAAGGACCGAGACCACCTCCCCTGATACTCTACGACACAATAGTTCCGCTAAGGTAATGGCGATACGACGATGCCAATGCACAAGACTTGAGTTAGAGATAGAGCTAAAGTGCTGAGACCTGCCAAAGGTTAATGTGTCACACCCCAATTTTGGTCTAACCAGAATGGTGTGATGAACCGCTAAATAAACAATGGCTCAACCAGGATCTCAAATAGGCTATCCCCGCGTTATCCGAACTTTACACGCATCCACAATCATAATCAGAGTAATACACAATAGCGGAAAATTTATAAATAATATGAACTGAGAACTAAGATGATACCCATAAATAATAGCAAATTATTTTGTGTTTAACTGAGACATAAATATTTAAATACCAAATACATGTCTTATAAATCCAATAAAGAAACCTACAAAAATATCTAATCAAATACACACGAGTTGCACTCGCAAGAGGGATCGTGTGTATCGTCTTCAGCTCCAACTTCCATGGCTGCAACGTTTCCGTACGCCGACGCGTTCATATAATCTTCAACTGTATAACCTGCATCATCAACTAAAAATATTCGACGTCGAGGGGTGAGCACACAACACGGCTCAGTGAGTAGCCAAAACAATGCAACAACACATATGCATGCAAAAATCAATTTATATCTTTGGTCTTGGTTTATAGTTTGCAATGTGCAATAAAAAGGTTGGGTGGTCAAAGGTTAACGTTTATTGACACCGCCTCTATACACAGGGTGTGGAAGCCCGCCCAAAGGTTAACGTTTATCGTCGTCCCCATCCACCCTACCATAACATTATACAACAAAGGTTAACGTTTATTGCTATATAATGCTATACCAACACGTAAGCCCCTGTTAGCGAGGGCTTGCAAACTGGGCTCGCTACTAACCAATCCTAATGCCAAACAGTGTATCCAAGGCCTCACCCCAGCATCCCTCAGAATGCCCATAGAGATAGAGCTAAGGCCCCCCGGTAGAGTCAGAGACTACAAGGACCGAGACCACCTCCCCTGATACTCTACGACACAATAGTTCCGCTAAGGTAATGGCGATACGACGATGCCAATGCACAAGACTTGAGTTAGAGATAGAGCTAAAGTGCTGAGACCCGCCAAAGGTTAATGTTTATTGACGTTCTCATCACACCTCCCCTGATACTCGCTCGCATCAAGTACATCAACCACACACATACAAGCACATGCCTATTCCTATCATCATCATCATCATCATGTTATAAACAATAAAGTAAATATGCATGAACAAGTAATAGAAATATTGGATGGCATGCTGTATGCACATTACAAACATATTCGCATAGAATCAAGCATAGCACAGGACTCAAGAAATAGAAAACAGTTTATTATTAACCAATTTAGTTTGGAGTTAAGGTTCCTCACCTTAGCTTGCTAATAGATACTTTTCCAAGCTTTAGAATCACCTTTATAATGTTATTATATTGCTAGAAGACCTAACAAAGTCGATAAAATTTTATTAGAATTTATTCAGAATTTAAAAACCATTCTGTAAACTGAGGGTCGGAGGTAGGGTCGGAGTCATGATCGACCCTGGGTGCGACCCTCCCCCTAATCTGAACTTCCCGAACACTCAGGGTCGATGCTATGGTCGGATCTGCCACCGACCCTAGGTGCGACCCTCCATGGTTTGAGTCGAAAATTTCTGATTTCGTTCTCTCTTTCATAGTTAGGTCCTATGGCTTACTTTCACAATCCATTCTATACATGTTCTATGATTTATAACTATACTTTATTCACCTACATGATTTTAATGATCTCCTCCATGGTTTTCCATGAAAACCTAACCATGGATGGATGATTTGGGTTTCTTCTAAGTCATATCCTCTTCATAAACCATTCTAAAGTCTTAAATAAATCATAGGGAATGTATTCATACCTTAGGTTTGCTGAGATTCAGAGTTTCCTCTGAATTTCCTCTCCTTCCTTAGCCTTTTCTTCAAGTTTTCCTTCTCTTCTTCTCTTCCTTCTCTTCTCTTTCTCTCAATCCAATTAGGGGTGTAAAAGGAGTGAAAGAGGCTTAGGGACATCCTATTTATAGATTAAAACCTCCCAAAATAAGTCCAATTGAGTTTAGGAAAGGTTCCAATCAAAATTAGGAAGGTTTCTCAATTTTCGGTTCGTGCTGTTTTTCCCGAATGCCGAGGGTCGATGGTGAGGGTCGATGGGAGGGTCGAACAACTCATAGACCCTGCAACCCATGGTTGAGGGTCGATGGGAGGGTCGGACCTGCCTGTTAAAACCTGCGACCCTACCCTCATTTTGACTATTTTTGGGTAAATTTTTATATTGGGTCTTGGGTTTCTTCACACACTTGGTCCACTTGGCTCGACCCTGATATGTAGACGGGTCCCGACACGAAATGTAAGGTTAGGCCGGGTTCGTGGCGTGCGGGTCTTACAACTCCACCACCCTTAAAAGAAATTTCATCCTCGAAATTTAAAAGTACGGATCTTACAACTCCGCCATCCTTAAATGAATTTTGTCCTCAAAATTTGAACGTACGAATCTTACAACTCCCCCATCCTTAAAATAAATTTTGCCCTCAAAATTTTGAATTTACTTCGGAGTCAATAGGTGGGAATTCTATTTTCACCTTGCATCCTCTTCTTTCCATGCTGTCTTCTCCACGTCTTGTCTTCGTCAGATTATCTTCGTATAATTGATACCATGTTTTTAAGGTGTTGTACCTTTCAACTAGTGAACTAGGCTGGTACCACTTCCATAGTCAAACATTCTATCTAATCCAGTGATTCCGTGGTCAATACCTTTGATATGGATCTCTAATGTACTTCTTCAATAGAGACACACGAAATACATCATGCACAATAGACATGGATAGCGGTAACGCTAATTGATATGCAACTTTTCTACGTCTCTCCAAAGTTTATAAAATCCAACACATATATAAAATATGACTTTCCCTTCTTGTCTAATCGTTTCAAACTACGCATAAGTGATATCTTCAAAAACACTTTGTCACTTATGGCGAACTCAAGGTCTTGGTGTCTCTCTTGACAATCCTGAGCTATCTTGGCCCCTTTTTCTTTGATCTTGTCTGCCACTCGACAGTTTTCTACAATTGACTTAGGTCTTAAAACTCTTCATTCACTAACTTCATTCCAAAAGTGAGGGGTTTGACATTTCTACCGTACCATGCTTTATAGGTGACATTTACATGGTAGCTTAGTAGCAACTTCAATCCACGGTAACTTCTCAACTCAAGTTCCTTGAAAACAATTTTACAAGCTCGGAGCATAGCTCTTAGGATCTGTATAGTCCGCTCCGACTGTCCGTCGGTTTGAGGTAAAATGCGGTACTAAACTTCAACTTTGTTCCCATTATCTTCTGTAGATCCTCCCAAAACTTCGAAATAAAGCATAAGCCTCTGACCGACACTAAGCTCTCATGCATACCATTCAGTCTGGCAATATTATCCATATATAGCTCAGTTAGCCGCTCCAAAGCATACCGAGGTCGTATAGCAATGGAATGAACTATCTTCACAAGGCGATCAACAATCACCCACTACGTCAACCGATCTAGGGTCAGTGGCAAATCAGTAACATAGTTAATTGTAATGCAGTTTCACTTTCAAACAGGCTCCAATAGTTGTTGTTGTAAGCCATGTTGGTCTTTGTCTTTCAGCTTTTACTTGCTGATAATTCAGACACTGGAACACGCACTAAGCCACATTTGTTATCTCTTCAGGTCATGATACACATTGGTACTCCAGGTTGTACTGAATATTGGGTACAATGGATTACTATCATTATCCTCTTCATAATAACCGAGTCTTTATCTTCAGGTATTCAGAATCTACCTCTGTATCTGAGTATCGTCTCCGCATCCAAATTAACTCAGGGTTGGGTTTTTCTTTCTCTAAATCTTCTTGCATTGTTCTTATATACAGATCTAACAAAATTGCTACTTTACTTAATCCATCAATTTAGAGATGATCTTTAATGCCACAAACGCAACCGAACTATTGTTTCATAATTCATCTATAAGTCCTCGCTCGATTGGATCATCACTAGCTTTTATTATATGTTACTCTTTTTCCAAATCTGAATCTGTTGCTGCGGAACATAAGGCAACATTTATCCTGGGTCCTTCCTTGGACTTCATAATTCCCTTTTTGCTTAAGGCCTTAGCTACTACATTAGCCTTGCTCGGGTGACACTAAATATCACAGTCTTAATCCTTGGGCAATTTCAGCTATTTTATCCTCATGTTCAACTCTTTCTAATGAAGAGATAAATAAAACACTTGTAATCTGATCTAATCTAAAATTCTTCTCCGTTTAAATAATGTCTCCAAGTCTTGATTGCATGAATCACAATTGTTTACTCCAATCATGAGTTGGGTAACTCTTCTCATGCTCTTTCAGTTTTCTTAAAGCATATGTAATTGCTTATCTACCTTGCATCAATCCGCATCCTAGATCCAATCCGAAAGCTCCAATGGATAGGGTAAAAGGTTTCCCTGGTGCTGAAACGATCAAGATGGGAGCTGATATCAATCTTACTTTAGAATCTAGAAATATTCTTCACACTTGTAGGTCCAAATAAATTCCTCTCCCTTTCCGGTTAGCTTGGTAAGAGGTTTTGTGATCTTAGGGTGGTCCTCCAAGCATCGTCTGTAATAATCAGTTAAACTCAAGAAACTTCTGATCTTCGCAATATTCTTCAGGTGTTTCTCACCATACAATTGCTTCTATCTTAATAGGGTCCACTTTAATCCCTTTTTTTTTTTTTTTTTTGATGCTACGTGATCTAAGAAGATCACCTTGTTTAATCAGGTCTCATATTCCTTGGAATTGGCAATAAGTTTTTCACTTCTCAGCTGTTGTGAAGCTATTCTTAAGTCCGTTGTATGAGTTGCTTCATTCTGGGAATAAACCAAAATATCATTTATGAAAACTATGACCGACGTGTCCAACATGTCATGAAACACCCAGTTCATCAGTTCCATAAAAGACATAAGGGCAATGGTTAATCCAAATGTTATAATCGAGAACTCATAATGTCCAATCCCGATTCTAAAATCTATCTTTGAGATATTTCTGTCCAAAATCCTTCCGCTGATGATATCTTGATTGAAGATCAATCTTAGAAAATACCTTTGCTCCTTGCAACTATTTAAACAAGTCTTCGATCTGAGGTAGTAGATATCGATTCTTGATCTTGAACTTGTTTAGTTCCCGATAGTCTATGCATAATCTGACACTACCGTCCTTCTTCTTTAGGAGTTACGTTGGCGCTCTCCGTGATACAATACTTAGCTGATTAGGACCTTGGTCTAGTAACTCTTGTAGTTGAGTCTCAATTCCTTCAATTCTATAAGAGCTATTCATAGGTGCCTTTGACACAAGTATCGTCCTTGGGTAACAAGTCGATGACGAACTCGGTCACTTAATCAGATAGTAACCAGATAAGTTTCCTGGAAATACATCAGTAAATTCATGCATCACATCAATATCTTCCATCTGTGGTGCTTCTTTGGAAATGTATACCACAAGATACCATATATCCAACTTCTTTCTCTTCAAAGCATCTCTTCGCCTTTAGCATAGAGAAGATCAGCTTT
>JAMYWD010000233.1:0-25000 GCA_028583415.1 Protea cynaroides
TGAGCAAAATGTATATCCAAATCAGAGTACGGTCCACAACCCGAATAGTTACTCTGCAATATAAATAAGAAAAAGTAAAAGAAGCAATCACGGAGCTGGGGGCATTGGAGGAGGAGGTGTCTCACAATCTCTATCATAGTCTTCAACATACACTCTCGCAAGCCAGGCTACCTGAGTCTGGGTAGCTCGGAGACTAGTTATCAGATCCGTTACCCGTTGGTCTGTAGAGCACTGAGCATCTAAAATCTCTCCTACCCTCTGATCTGTAACACGCTGGCCCTTGTAAATCTCACGAAGTAGCACCATCATGTCATCTGATGGTGGGTGCGAAGGACCACCCGAGTGAGAAGTCTGAGAAGGGCCTGCTCCAGTAGAACGCTGTGGTGATGGAGGAGGTATGGCATCTACATCCATGTACATCAGATCATCATCGCTCTCGTGTGCCTCTACTGCTGCCACCGTTGCCGCCTCTGCATCTACTGCCACTACCCGAGTGAGAGGACATCTCATAGCATTCCTCTCGTCATCACTGACTGGTATATCTCTCATGCCCATCCTACTGATGGCCTCCCAATCAAGGTGTAGTTTTTCTAATACCATTTTACCCATAATTTTAAATGGCTGGGCGTAGAGTTAGCAAAAAGAGACAGAATGCAAATCGACCTCTACCACCTATGGAGACCAATGACAACGAAGGTCAGGAAGGACAGGAAGGAAACATTGGGAATGAAAATACTATGTCTTAGGATGTTCACACGCAAGCCAACTTAACCAACTTACCTGCACCACCTACAGACTTGGCTACTTTAGTGATGAATTTGGCACAATAAGTGCAACATATACAGCAAATGCAAACCAACATGCAAACTGCTATGGGAATTGCTTCCCCAGTTACAAACACAACACCTCTACCTGTAAGACAAGCTAGTACCGTACTTGGGGGTAGCAATAAGGTACCCCAAGCGCCGCAAACACCAGTTGTGTAAGCTCATGTGTAGAATCCGAAAGCACCGCAAGGCGGGTACAACCAAGTTAATTATCAGTACCAACCGCCCATGTATGGAGCTTATGCACAGTATTAGCTTGATCACTCCAAATTGATCGAGCATTTTCTGAAGATGAAGTCGAGGGAATTCACTGGTAAGCCATCGGATCCTCTGTGGCCAGCCCACTAGATCGACGAAATGGAAAGAAACTTTATGATGATGATAGTCAGCGAAGAAGAAAAGGTATTGTGTGCTACATTTATGCTGAAAGGAGATGTACACCACTGGTGAAAATCTACTCGGAGTTATTTGTTAACAAAGCACACCCAACTAACCTGGGTCATCTTCAAAGAAGCCTTCTTTGAGAAGTATTTCCCCAGGAGTTTCATAGACCAAATGGAAAAAGAATTTCTGAGTCTATGTCAAGGATAAATTCCTGTAGACACTTATCAGCAGCGTTATGAAGAACTATTTTTCTTCACTTCCTCTAACATGCAGGAAGAAAATACCAAAATCCAAAGGTTCATCATGGGACTTAGGGAAAACATCCTGGAGCATGTTTTGGGGCTTAAAAAGAAAATATACAATAAAACTGTGCAGATAGCATGAGTTTTGGAGTCTAGTCAACAAGAAAGTTACTTTGCTCAAAACAGAGATATCAAGAGGCCTAACGGGAATACAGTCAATGGAGGGAACTCTAAGACATTTAAATCCTTCTGCACTCAATGCTTAAATGCTGCATCTAAGACTACTCCAACAACTCAACCGCAACTGAAGCAGGCCAATGCTAGAGTCAAATGCTTTAATTGTGATCAAATAGGGCATTATTCAAGAGATTGCCCTAAGCCAAGGAAGCAGCTACAGTAGGGAAAGGTTTATGCTGTTATTTTAGAGGATGCTATCGCATCACCTAATGTGGTTACAGGTATTGAACCTATTAATGGCTTATCTATCAGAGTACTCTTTGACTCTGGGGCCACTCATTCTTTTATATCTGTGTCATTTGGGAAGAAGTTAAGTTTTCCCCTCAAACTTTTAGACTACAAGCTACTAGTATGGTCGCCTATGGGATTAGAAGCAGAACTAGACCAAGGTTATGGACAATGTCCAGTTCTTATAAATGGATGAAGTTTGGATGCCAACCTGGTGCAACTTGATATGGTATACTTTGACATCATCCTAGGGATGGACTAGTTATCCTAGCATTCTGCAAGTTTGCTTTGTGCTGAGAAGAAGATATCATTTAAAGACAAGAAAGGCGCAGAGTTTAGTTTTGCGAAAACCAAACTTCCTCGTAAACAGAAACTCATCCTCTCTGCATTAAAGGCTAAAAGATGCCTTGAGAAGGGTGGAGTTGGATACTTGGTGTCTGTTGTAGATTTTACCAAAGAAGCACTATGAATGGAAGATATAGATGTTGTATGAGATTTTCCAAACATGTTCCCTGAAGAATTACCAGGATTGCCACCTGACCAAGCGACAGAGTTTGTTATAGACCTATTACCCGGAACCGAACCAGTATCTAAGGCACCATACTGAATGGCTCCAACTGAACTTAAGGAACTGAAGGTACAGTTACAAGAACTACTAGACAAGGGTTATATTAGACCCAGTATTTCACCATGGGGAGCGCCAGTGCTATTCGTGAAGAAGAAGGACGATAGTATTCGGCTTTGTATAGATTATCGGGAACTGAACAAGCTCACGATCAAGAATCGATATCCGTTGCCTTGGATCAATGAGTTATTCGACCAGTTGTAAGGTGCCAAAGTGTTCTCCAAAATTGATCTCCGGTCAAGATATCATCAGTTGAAGATCAAAGAAGGTGATATTCTGAAGACAGCATTCAGAACAAGATATGGACATTATGAATTCCTAGTTATGTCATTCGGATTGACTAACACACCCGTAACTTTTATGGAACTCATGAATCAGGTACTCCTCGATATGCTGGTTACATCTGTCATCTTATTTATTGACGACATCCTAGTCTACTCCAAGGATAAAGAAACTCATATCACAATTCTTAGAACCGCTCTGCAACAACTAAGAATAGAAAAGCTTTACGCTAAATTTACTAAGTGTAAATTTTGGCTAAGTGGAGTCGCTTTCTTAGGCCATGTTGTATCGGCTAAAGGAATTAAAGTGGAACCTAGAAAGATTGAAGGTATTGTAAAATGAGAAGCACCTAAGAATGTTGCAAAAATTAGAAGTTTCTTAGGTTTGGCTAGGTATTATCGACGATTCGTGGAAGATTACTCCAAGATCGCCGTACCTCTCACCATACCAAGAAAGGAGAAAAGTTTGTTTGGACCGATAAATGTGATGAGTGTTTCCAAACACTGAAGGTAGGACTAATATCAGCTCCCATCTTGACCATACCGGTACCAGGAGAACCATTTATTTTGTACACCGATGCATCTGGGTTAGGTTTGGGATGTGTGCTCATGCAAGGAGAGCAAGTAATCGTGTATGCTTCTAGACAATTAAAGACACATGATAAAAATTACCCAACCCATGACTTGGAATTAGCAACAGTGGTACATGCTGTCAAGATATGGAGACATTATTTGTACGGAGAGAAATTTCAGATTAAATCAGATCATAAGAGTCTTACTCATCTTTTCAATCAGAAGGAGTTGAACATGAGATAGACGAGATGGCTGGAGTTGCTAAAGGATTATCATTGTGATATCCAGTATCATCCAGGGAAGGCTAATGTAGTTGCTGATGCACTAAGCAGAAAAGCAATGAGAAAGTCACAGGAAGAAACTAGCACAAATGTTGTAGTGTGTGACATAGGAAGAGTATTCAGTTGCAGCAGTAAACAGTTTGTGATTGATAAACTGAGTGTCAGCCGACCTAAGGTTTATTCATCGATTTTTAAACATGTTGCTACATTAAAAATTTTACCAGATCTAATAAACGAAGTAAAAGCAACTATTCAATCAGATCCCTATCTGATAACAGTACAAGAAGACCTTAAAAAGGTGTTAAGATACAAAGGGAGAGTATGTGTCCCTGAAAATGAAGACTCAGATATTAGACACAGACTAATGAAGGAAGCCCACACCACCACTTATTCGGTACGTCCCAGGAGTATAAAGATGTATCATGATATGAAGAAACTATATTGGTAGAGGGGAATGAAAGCAGATGTAGCTAAATTTGTGTCGCAATGCCTTAATTGTCAGCGGGTAAAGGCTGAAAGGCAAAGGCCTGCAGGCTTATTGCAACCATTACCAGAACCAGCAAGGTAATGGGATTGCATCACTATGGACTTCGAGTTACCATTGACTCCCAAAGTAGTTGACATAGTCTGGGTGATTGTAGATCGTTTGACTAAGACAGCTCCTTTTATAGCTATACGACCTCAATATACACTAGAGAGGCTAGCTAAGTTGTATGTTGATAATATTGTCAGGTTACATGGTGTACCTGAAAGCATCGTGTCCGACAGAGACCCATGCTTTACCTCCAAGTTTTGGGAAGGATTACAGAAGACTATGTGTACAATGTTGAAGTTTAGTACTGCATTTCATCCTCAGACAGACGGACAGTCGGAGCGCACCATTCAGATTTTGGAAGACATGCTCCGAGCTTGTGTCATTGATTTCAAGGGATTATGGGATGAGAAACTACCATTAATTGAGTTCTCTTATAATAACAACTATCAAGCTACAATACAGATGTCGCCTTATGAAGCACTGTATGATAGGAAGTGTCGAACTCCTTTATTTTGGAATGAGATTGGAAAACGGAGAATTGGGGGACCAGAATTCATTGAAGAGGCATGTCGAGTAGTCGACATCATCAAGGAAAGAGTCCAAGTAGCTCAGAACTGTCAGAAGCAATATGTGGACAATCGACGCAGAGACCTTGAAGTTACCATAAGTGATAAGGTATTTTTGAAAATATCTCTTATGCACGGTTTAAAATGGTTCGGACAAAAAGAGAAGTTGTGTCCCCGATATATTGGACCATATGAGATTCTGCCAAGGCATGGAAAGGTAGCATATCAGTTAGCACTACCATCATCAATGTCTAGTGTACATGATGTATTCCATGCCTCACAACTGAAGAAATACGTCAGAGATCCAACACACGTGTTAACAACAGATCCACCGGATTTGACAAAAATTTGATGCTCAAAGTGGTACCTTTTGAAATCAATAGTAGAAAGATTCAACGTCTTCGCAACCGTGACATATATTATGTGAAGGTTACTTGGAGAAGTCAAGATGTAGAAGAAATCACATGGGAAGAAGAGAACGCTATGCGGAAGCAATATCCTCATATATTCAACTCGGAAGGTACATGTAAATTTCGAGGACAAAATTTATGTAAGGGGGAGTTGTAAGACCCGCACTCTACTAACCAGGTTTAACCATGTCGTGCCAGGTCTTCCCATCATTTCTAGACCAAGTGGACTGACCATGTGAAGTAGGATCACAAAGCAGGTATTAAAGTCGACCCAACACTCTAAAATGTATACGTATGGTCGAATACCTAGGTAGGTATGGTTGACCATATGGTAAGAAACAAAGATCAAAGACCATTGATACTACGGTCAATGTTTTCGACCCTACAGTCGACTGGTTCTGCGATCGTAGGCCATCGACTGTAAGACCACAAATCAAACTCTGAACTTGGAAATTTTCCTAAATTGAGGAGGGTCTCTTTCCTATTATTAGAGAACTCTATACAAAGAGTTTTTCTCTATATAAAGGATGTCCCTCAACCCTTTTTCACTCTTTTGGAACATTAGCAAACCCTAAAGGAAGAGAAGGAAGAGAAGGAGAAAGAGAGAAAGCTAAGGAGAAGGCTAAGAGAAGAGTTCTATTGATTCCCTGCAACAAGTAAGTTATGAACCTTGTCTCTGAAGCCTTAGAACATCAAGAGTAGGAATTTCTAGTGTAAATTGTAATATCAAACCCAATGTAAGGAATCAGCTATGGGATTTTCTAAGCAAATCTCAAAGGGAGACCATAAAGAATGGATTGGAGTAATCAGTTGATTAAACTAAGAGAATGGACCTTAGAATGATCATTAGGAAGGACCCTACTGAGGAGCCAAGATGAAGAATTCGGATTGAAAATGGTTTCTGGATCAGACAAGCGTATGGTCGCAGCTACCGTCTACCATAGATTGACCATAGGGTGACCATACCATCGACTATAGCTATTCGAGAAGAATTGAGGAAACATACGGACGCAGGGTATGGTCGCATATAGTGCGACCGTAGGGTATCGATCGTACGTAATAAAGTTGACATAGCATGTGACCGTAGGGCCTATCAGACACCTATCAGTGATCTGTTTTGATTTTCGACTACTATAATACATTACACATGAATCTTAACTTAAATTTCTACAACTTTTAGGTCATTAAATTGATTCAATGAGAATTACAAGGCTTAGAAGGAGATCAAGTTTTGCTAACAGGTGAGGGAACAAGACCTAAACTAATTGGATAATAATAAACTATTATTTTATTGAGTCTAATGCCATTATTGATTCCATGCCTGTATGCTTGTAATGTACATCTCACATGTCATCCAATATTACTGTTATTAGTGCTCATGCATATTTACTTTTGGTTATTTGCTACCATGTTGATTAGTGATGCTAGGAACAGGCATGTGACTGTGTGTGTATGGTTAGTGTATTGGATGAGAGTGGAGCATCAAGGGGAGGATGTGACATTGTGGTCTCTGACCTGGTCACCAGACTCTAGCTCTATCTCTACTCAAGTCTTGCCCACTGACATCATCATATCGCTATTACCTTAGCAGAACTATTACGGCGTAGGGCATCAGTGGATGTGGTCTCGGACCATGTGGTCTCTGACTCTATTGGGGGGCCTTAGCTCTATCTCTATGGACATATTGAGGGATGCTGGGGTGAGGCCTTGGATACACTGGATGATATTTAGGATTGGTTAGTTGCGAGCCCATTTTGCAAGCCCTCACCAATAGGGGCTTAAGTGTTGGTATGAGTAGGGCATCAGGGGAAGTGTTGGTGGTGTTTTATTCAGACAATTTAGCTATATCTCTATTCCATGGTGGGTGCATGTGGGATGGCAATAGTGTTTGATCCATTGGATAAATTCACACACTCGTGTATAGATGTGCAGTGGTCGCCAATCCTTTCTATAGCATATTGCAAAATTAATCACCAGACCAAAGATATGAATTAAATGCATATATATATTTGTTGTATTATTTTGTTTGCTCACTGAGCCATGATGTGTGCTCACCCTTTCAACCTCGTATATTTTTAGTTGATGATGCAGGTCCTACGGTATAAGAGTATGTGAATGCACCGACATATGGACACATGGCGGTTATAGACGTAGAAGCTGTTGAAGTTGAGCATGATCCTTCATGCGAGTATAATCAATGTGTCTTTGATTAGTTTAGTTATATTTTGATTAACGGACATGTAATTGATTATTTTATTTTATGTCTTATGTTACTTGGAGATACCTAGATTAACTATTTATTTAGCATTGTTAGATACTCAGTTCATTAATTATAAAGACTTCTGCTTATTTGTTTATTATCTCTAATTATTACTATGGAAGGTGTGTGTGATTGATATGGTGGGTACTACCTAACGGAGATCCTGGTTGATCCTTTGGTTTAATTTCGATTCATCACACTATTCTGGTTAGTCCGTAATTGGGGTGTGACATAGTCCTTCCTTTTTTAGTTCTATTTGTTTCCTTTAATATCTCCTCTATCTATAGATACTTCCCTTGTAATTGGTATAGATTTTTCTCTATAAATATAAGCATTTGAGGAGCTAAGAGCATCGATTTCTATTGCAGTATGTTGCTGCTCTCGAAATCTCTCTCTCTCTCTCTCTCTCTCTCTCTCTCTCTCTCTCTCTCTCTCTCTCTTTCTCTTCTTCTTTTTCTTCTTCTTCTTCTTCTTAATTCTCTTATTTTTATAGGATGACTGGCTTTTTTAATAAAAGACCATTCTAAGTTCCTTTTTATTTTTAAAAGGTTTCATATGGAAATTCTAACTCAATTTGGCATTTCAATTAAAGTGTTGCGAATAGATAATGCTCTTAAATATGTTCAAAATGTTGTTTCTGATTTTTGTTTTGCTAATGCTATAATCCATTATACCAGTTATGCCTATGCCCCTCAACAGAATGGGGTTACTGAACGCAAAAAAAAATAGGCATCTTCTGGATATTGCCAGGTCCCTAATGTTTCATATGAATGTCCATCAGTTTTATTGGTGTGATGCTGTTTTGACGGTCTATTTTCTCATTAATCAAATGCCATCCTCTGTTTTACATGACAAAAATCCATTTCGTCTTTTTTATCCTAACAGTCCTTCGTTTCCTGTTCATCTTAGAGTTTTCGATAGTACATACTTTGTTCATATTATGCATCCCAAGTTGGGAAAACTCTCACCCCGTTATCTAAAATATATATTTCTTGGTTATTCCAGTACTCAAAAGGGTATCGATGTTTTGATCCTACAACTAAACGTCATTATGTTAGTCCTAATGTTACCTATTTCAAAGACAAGCCATATTATCAAGTCGTGGTGCCACATCCTTCACCTCCATCTAAACCACCAGTCCCTTTGGTTTCATCTGATGATTCTCCACCTGCTGATCCATCTGCTCCATCTAATGACCCACCACCTCCCTTATAATTATACCAATGGTGTTCTAAGGTGCCTCCAACAAGTACTACACCAGCTGCCCCATGAACGACTACTACTACTCTAGATCCTGAGGTTTCTTCTGATCTCCCTATTGCTCTCCGTAAAGGTACTCGTACTCATAAAATTCTTTTCCTATTGATCACTTGTTTACACCGCCCATCTCCCTTGTTGTCACCAAAATTTGGTTCACTCGTTATCTACTAATATTGTTTCTACTTCCCTTTCCCAAGCCTTGTCCCATCCAAGATGAAAGGCAACTATGGATGCTGAGATGGATGCCTTAATGGCTTGCCAAACATGGACTCTGGTTGATTTACCACAAGTTCATTGCAGATGGGTTTATACAGTAAAGCATAATTCTGACGATACTATTGAGAGACTCAAGGCACGCCTGGTTGCCAAAGGGTTCACTCAGACGTATGGAATAGATTGTTTTGAGATGTTCTCCCCTGTTGCTTGTCTTAATTCTATTCATGTTATTATCTCATTGGTTGTGAACCTTGATTGGCCTCTTTATCAGATGGATGTGAAGAATGCCTTCTTGTATGGTTACCTATACGAGGAAGTATACATGGATCAACGTCCAAAGTATGTTTCTCAGGGAGGGAACTCCACTAAGATGTGCAAATTGCTTAAGGTAATTTATGGACTAAAACAATCTCCTCGTGCATGGTTTAATAAGTCCAACACTGTTATTATAGATTTTGGCTTTGTTACGTGTTACTCTGATCATTCTATTTTTGTACGACATCATTCCTCTCATGTCACTATTATTGCTGTTTATGTTGATGATATTATTATTATGAGAAATGAAAAGACAAGCATTGCTGAAATCAAATCTTATTTGAACACTTACTTTCAGATAAAAGACTTAGGTCTTCTTCATTACTTTTTGGGGATTGAAGTGGTTTGTAGTAGTAAGAGCATTAGCTTGTCTCAAAGAAAGTATGTGCTTGATTTAATTTCTAAATCAGGAGTTCTTGGAGCTAAACCAGTTGATACACCAATGGATCCACATCAGAAGCTTAAAACTTGTAATAGTCCTGACTATTCTGATATTCATCAATACAGACGATTGGTTGAAAAGTTGATTTATCTAACTGTAACTCGGCTTGATATTTCTTTTGTTGTTGGGGTTGTTAATCAGTTTATGCATGCTCCTAAAGTTGCTCATTGGAAAGTTGCTTGTCGCATATTGCGGTACCTCACGAAATCCCCTGAAATTGGTCTTATTTATCATCGGCATCGGTATCTTGACATTGTTGGTTATTCTGATTCTGAATGGGCAGGAGCTAATGGTGATAGATGTTCCACCACTTGATATTGTACTTTTGTTGGAGGTAATTTGATTACTTGGCGGAGTAAGAAGCAAACTACTATATCCAAGTTGAGTGCTGAAGCTGAATATTATGCTATGGCACATACTACTACTGAATTGTTATGGTTGAAGACTCTTCTACAAGAACTTGGAATTCCTGTTTCTAGACCTATGTCCTTGATGTGTGATAATCCATCTGCTATTTATATTGTGAGTAATCTAGTCTTCCATGAGCGTATCAAACACATAGAGGTTGATTGTCACTTTGTTCGAGATGCTGTCATGAAGAAGATAGTTATTACTCCCTTTATATCTTCTTGAAATCAACTTGTTGATATTCTTACGAAGTCATTGTTTGGACCAGCGTATCAGTTAAACTGTCATAAGCTTGGATTGGATGATTTATACATTCTAGCTTGAAGGAGGGTGTTACAAATATTATGTAAGGGTTAAATAGGCCCTTACCGATATTGCTGGTGCTAGAGTTAGTGCTAGCCAATGTCGGTCAGGCTTGTTTGGCCTATTTTGGGTAGTTAGTCCTTCCTCTTTTAGTTCTATTTGTTTCCTTTAACATCTCCTCTATCTATAGATATTTCCCTTGTAATTGGTATAGATTTTTCTCTATAAATATAAGCATTGGAGGAGCTAAGAGCATCGATTTATACTGTAGTGTGTTGCTGCTCTCTCTCTCTCTCTCTCTCTCTCTCTCTCTCTCTCTCTCTCTCTCTCTCTCTTTCTCTCTTTCTCTCTTTCTTCTTCTTCTTCTTCTTCTCAATTCTCTTATTTTCCTGGTTTCTGGTTTGTGAAGCTTTTGTTATATCTCTGGGTGGTTTTGTTACAGGTACCAAGTAAAGTTTTTGTCCCAAAAATTCCAATGGATAGATAGAGGGACTCACAGGTGTATAAAAATGAGAATTAAAAACTATTTGATAGTATGGAACTGAACTCCCAACAATCATAGTGCATCATATTTGAGAAAATACCTTATACCAACTACTGTCTGAAAGTCATCATCCAAAGTTCTTTTAAGGAACTTTTGGAAATCAATACTGCTTTCTTCTAAAAAGTGGGCCTAGAAAAAGGAAGAAGAAGCTTTGTTAAAACACAAGTATGAAATTGTTGGTCTGCAACAAGCCAACAACTGATCAATGGCATTACCATAATGAATCCATGATGAAGAGTGAAATAATCAAGCAAAATTGTAGATCTTCCAAATTAAAAGAATTTCATGGATATATCTAAATCAAGAAAAGGTTATCCTCATTCTTATTGCTTAGTAAAGAGGGTGTGTATGGATAGATGCCTTTGCAAACAGATTGTAATTTAGGCCAGCAAAGAGTGAACTCTAAACTCTAATTGTTCACCTTCTTGCCTGTTATTTTCCACATTCCCCCCATTTACATTTTTCCCCTTAGATAGATAGGTCATTGCACATCATATGCCAAAATTGTCATTCACTCATAAAATTCCATTTATCCAACTTTTTTAATAAAGCGGATAATTAAGAGTGACAAAGAGGAGAACAACATGTGGTATAATGCACTCAAACAAAGCAATATTAGAGTCCAGTAGGGATGCAACTAAGCAAGAAATCAAACATCAGTGTGACATCTGAATTCTAATACAAAAAACATTGTAATGCAGATCGATAACCAAAAACCCCAGAATTAGGATATAGCGAAACAAAACAAATATGGAAAACTAAAACTGACACAAGAATGGGAAGAAAATAGATGATGGATTATTAAATAGAAGATCAGAATGTAATAATAGTGAACAAATAGAAAACAAAGATGAGAAACAAAGCAAAAAATTATTAAGACCATATTAGAGTAAATGAGCAAAAAAGAAGTAAATCCCGCCATCAATTGAATCACGAAACCAAAGAGAGATATATTAGAGGGGTAAAACACAAAAAGAATGATTTCACCATAAAATTAATCAATTTATCTCTAAAGATATTTCCTTCCTAATCCCAAAATCAAGAAATGGAAGTCAGTAACTTTGGTTGAGTAAGCAATCACTGAAATGAAACCATGTACAATTGTCACCAACCTTAAATACTTCATTATAAACTATTGATGATAGGAAAACATCCAAGACCCCAAAGAGAAAAATAAAAGAGAAATACCGGAGTGGAAGTGGAAGAAGATAACTATCCAATCATCAATAATTGTCATATATATACGAAGAAGGGGTGATTTATTAAGAATTTATCTTTGTAGCTTGGTTGATGCCTGCCAATATCAAAATTTACAAACCCTAGATACCGACTGGGATAAAAATCTCCAGTACCGAGTGATAGAGAGTGAGAGAGGATGAAGGAAAGAGAGAGGTGAACATACGTGGAACATATGTGGAACAAAGAGAGAGGTGAACATACGTGGAACAAACATGGTAAAATTTTTGAAATTTCCAATTTTTGACCTAGATTTTGGGATTTTTTCCAATTGTCAAAATTTCTTCAAATTCGACCTACCTAGTTGAAATTTTCCATTGTATGAGCCTTGCAGGATGGTTTGGGACCTATGTAAGTCCTCCTGCCCAAATGTTTTGGGTGAAAAGTCGTTTTTCTCATTTTACATCGTTATGCTGTCAAATTTTCAAATTTATCTAACTTGTTTTTCTTATTTTCTTCTCTTTCAGTTATCATGGTTCGCACTAAGGTTCCTCGAGTTCATGACCCACGTCACTTCAACTCCGTGGAAACAGAAACACAATACCCTTGGTTTAATCGAAAGAAGAAGGAAGGGGGTAAATGTGTTAACCTAGCCCATTTAGCCCTGTTTGATGTGGAAAGGGCGTTTGGTGATATGAGCTGGCTGCTAGTGATTCTGTGGGAGAATCTAAACCAAGTGGCACATGGTTGGGCTGCATAATAGGTAAGAGAATTTCAAACTACAAGAGTCCATTGCATCGACATACTATTTTTTCATGTGGGAGAATCTACATACTTCTCATAAAAGAAATTCAGCTAGTTTTTAAAGACCACAAAAAGTAGGTGAGAAATCCTGTTACAAGGAAACATTGAATTCACTTTGAATGTCAATTTCTATGTAATCTGAAGAAATATTCCAAACAAAATAGCAACAAGAATATGTGTAGTACCTATAACATGCCTAGTGCTTAACATTAAGGGGAAAAAAATATATATTCAAACCTAAAACTCAACCTTTCAGATGATTAAAAAAGGAAAAATATCTGCCACACCTCCTGTAGTTTATCTTAATTTCACCCACCCTTCATTGTTTGCAATAATATCCCTAACACCCCTTGAAGACACCCAAACCTTGTTTAGATGCTAAAAAGACTTTTTTACCCTTAATACTTTTCAATTTCATTTTTATATTTTCTTTTTGAAATTTTTATTTTATTTTTAGAATTACCTTTTATAGTTTCAACTTTACCCTTTTTTTTCACATATCTGCTTTACCCACTAAAACGTCTTCTTCTTTCCCTAGCCTCATGTAACGTAGAAAAACTTATCTTCTTCTCCGATAGGAGACAAACTATATTGATGAAGGAAGCATAGAGAATTATGGTTCTAATGACTACGAGTCCTGAACAAATATTGAATCATCTCAATGCAGGAGAAAAAAAGCTCCTTCCTCCAATCTGTAATCGAAAGTTCTATCTTCTGGCGACAACCAAATTAAAGGCCTTATAAGTAGCCTCGATGAACCGACTGTAATGGAGGATCTCATCACGTAGGTTATCGTCGAGTGGGTCAAGCAAGCCCTCTCAGTTTCTTGAACCCTAGTACACCATCCAGTTCTTGCTGAGCTTGGCTGGTTTTACGGCACTACAACGTGCCGAATAGGCCACGCATTTGGGTGTTCGGACGGTGCAGGTGGAACAGGTAGTGTCGATGGTGAGATTCATTTAATACGATCACATACTGTCCTCTTAGTGAGAAGAGTGAGGACGCAAGCTTGGAGTCTCAATCTATTGACTAATATTTGGATTTTTGTGTGTATTTTTGACATTGCATTTGAGCGTAGGTGGTCATGCCTTTCTATAACAGAGGACTAGAGAGAGAAAAGTAAACAAGACGGTGTTATGATACTTCACTTCCGTCTGGTGTTAAAATTTTCATTAAAAATAGAGAGAAAGAAAATGGAAAACCCTATTATCCAAAAACAACGCAACTAAGAGCTAACCCCTAGCCCCCGCGCCCACCCCAGCCCATGCAGAATGCTCCCTCGCCCGTGGGGAGCCCGCAAAGCACCCCCGGCACTGCAGAGTGGGCCCCAGTGCTTGCGGAGCACCACCCAACACTCTGCAAAGCACCCCATGCCTGCGGAGCACCCCACACCTGTAGAGGGCCCCTGCGCAGGGCGACCTCTCTAGGTACCCTCCCCACTGCCTCCCCCTCCGCCTTCGCCCCCCGGGCCGCCCTCCTGGCCCCCCTCCGCCTCTAGGGCCCCCCTTCCGGGCCCACCCTCTCAGAGCGCCCTTCCTCCAGCCACCCCGCCTTCACCCCCTCCTAGCGCCCTCCCTATGCGTGCCCCCATCCAGGCACCTCACTTTTACCCCCATCGGGCGACCCCCCCTCCGCGCTCCAAGCGCCCTACCCCTCCCCCCCCTCTGGGTGCCTTGCCTCCGCCCCCTCTTAGCACCCCCGCCTCTACCCCTCCGGGAGCCCCGCCTCCACCCCTCTGAGTGCCCCCGCCCCATGCCCCCCTCAAGGAATCCCCCCTCTAGCCCCAACAAAGTGCCCCCGTGCCCGCAATGTGCTGCCCCACACTTTGCAGAGCTCTCAGCCCCCCTCTGGGCACCCCCTCCTTGGCCAAATCCCTGCACCCCTCTCCGCCCGTTATTAGCACCCTGATGGATTCATAACTTTATATATTTATTTCCCTTATATTTAGTCTATTTAACATATTTTATATCTTATAGTACTCATTTGTGATGATTCCTTATATATAAGATATTGGTGGAAAGTATTGGTAATTTATATTTAAAATCAAAAAAAATTGTGGCATTTTCAATAATGACTTTTTGAATTTCATGCAGGTTTCTAACATGGAAAGAATTCTAGAAACCAAACATGGACTAAAAATATGATCTGAAAAATTGATCTGAATTCAAACTAGAGAAGAAAGGTTTCCATATACAAAAGGTTCACTATTGGAAAGCCTTGATTGATTATTAGAAATCTTGAAGAGAATATACACCTCTATGGAATGTTACAAAGATTGGCAGGTCAATGGGTGGTATTTGCTTAATAATAGAATGATTCTCTCTCTAATCTAGGCAAGAGGATTTTTCTTAATCTTTATTTTCATGTAATAAGGTTGTCAATTCTAGACATACCAGTTTTAGTCTTCTCTACTCTGGCTATTTAAGCAATGTAAAGGCCACGTAATAGAGTATCCAAGAATTATTGAGAAGATAGTTTTATTTCTTTTGTCTTTCTTTTCTATCATGTCTGGCTAAGTTCTTTAGTTGATTAGTTTTATTTCTTTTGTCTTTTTTTTCTATCATGTCTGGCTAAGTTCTTTAGTTGATTCAAGGGAAATTCAATTCGGTTAGTAAAATTATGAGACTTTTTTTTTAATTTTAATTATTCTTCCATTCAAATATCTGTGTTTTTTGGTTTTTCAAGTTAATGGTTGCATGATTCAGTTTAATTAAGAGGCCTATTAATTGATTGAGTAGCTAACCTGAATCCATAATCCAAGTTATGGTGTTCAAGAAAAGTAGCAATTAAGCAGAACAATTATGATCCAAGTTTTTGTTACTTGCTTAAAAGAAACATAGAATGAATTAAATAATTTGACGCTTATTAAATTGTTATTCATTAATAACTCCCTCCGAGAGTGCTATCAGTAAATTCATGAAGATTGCTTAATACCAATTGGTTTATTGATAAGAATTAATTTGTATGCTGGGCTCAAATAATAAAATTAGGGAAGGTAAGGATTGTTTGGATTTTTGATAATCCTTGGTTAAATATTTGAATAGAGAATAATATATATGAGGTCAGTGATCAGTTGCAGCCGTGAGTAAATTTCCTTAAATCGACATCATCTTCCATTGAACTTTTATTACTTAATTTTGTTCTCAATTAAATTACAAAAGAAAACCCCCCTTTCTCTTGGTAAGTAGACAATTTGATTAACTAGTCTCTGTGGATCGACCTCTACTTATCATTACTAATCATTGTAAGTAGAGCAATTTATTTTTGGTTGTGCTTGGCACGCATCACACCCCCTCCGAGGCCCCCCACCTCTACCCCCGCCTCCTTCTCGACAGCCCCTCTGCCCCATCCAGGCGCCTACCACCCATCCCCTCCTAGCACCTCCCTCCTCCCCCCTTGGACACCCCCTTCTGCCCCCTCCACCTCGGGATGTCGCCGCACTCCGGGGCGCCTCCTCCTTAAATCAACATCATCTTCCATTGAACTTTTATTATTTAATTTTGTTGTCAATTAAATTACAGAAGAAAACCCCCCTTTTTTTTTTTGGTAAAAAATTTTATAAATTTTTTTTTTTTGGTTTTCCTTTTTTTAATTATAAAAAATAATATATATTTAATAAATTTTTTTTTTTTTTTTTCTTATACTCCCCTCCCCCCGCGCCGCCCCCCCCCCCCCTCCCCCTCCTCTCCCCCTTTTCCCCCCTTCACTCCCCCCCCCCCCCCCCCCCCCCCCCCCCCCCCCCCCCCCCCCCCCCCCCCCCCCCCCCCCCCCCCCCCCCCCCCCCCCCCCTCCGCGCCCCCCCGCCCCCGCCCCCCCCCCCCCTCCTCGCCACGCCCACCACCCCCCCCCCCCCCCCCCCCCCCCCCCCCCCCCCCCCCCGCCCCCCCCCCCCCCCCCCCCCCCCCCCCCCCCCCCCCCGCCGCCGCCCCCCCCCCCCCGCGCCCCCCCCCCGCCCCCCGCCGCCCCCCCGCCCCGCCCCCCCCCCCGCCCCCCCCCCGCCGCCCCCCCCCCCCCCCCCCCCTCCCTCTCCTCCCTCTTCCCCTCCTTTCCCCTCCCCCCCTCCCCTCCTTCCCCCCTTTCCCCCCCCCCTCCCCCCCCCCCCCCCCCCCCCCCCCCCCCCCCCCCCCCCCCCCCCCCCCCCCCCCCCCCCCCCCCCCGCCCCCCGCCCCCCGCCCCCCGCCCCCCTGTAAGACCCGTGTCAAACTAACCCGGTCTTACCACCTTGAACCAGGTTTACCCATCATGGTCGAGTCAAATGGACCAAGGGCATGAAGGAGATCGAGATCCCGTGTATAAAATCGACCCAAAAACACTTAATTTTAGGGGAGGGTCGCACACCCAGCCAAGGCGGGTCGGACCTCCCAAAAACGGAAAGTCGCCCCCGACCCCGGTTTTGAAGGGAGGGTCGGACAGCTTAAGACCCTAGGGTCGACGGGATCATCGACCCTCCCATCGGCCCTCGGTTTCTCGACGAAACCGAAATTAGGAAATTTCCTAATTTTCGGTTGGGATTCTTTCCAAATCTCAATGGGATTATTATAGGACATTCCTAGTCTATTTAAAGGACGTCCCTAAGCCACATTCACTCCTTTCACAACCCTAATTGAATTGAGAGAAAGAGAGAAGAAGGAAAAGAGGAAGAAAGGAGGCTAGGAAGAAGGCTTAGCAAAAAGGAGAAGAATTTGCAGAGAAAAGTAATCTTCTCGGTGTATGGATACTAATTCCATGAGTTTCTACGGACCTTAGGTTAGATATGGTTGAGTGTAGGATTTCGGAGAAACCAAAACCAACCATGCATGGTCTGGTTTTCATGGAAAACCATAGGAGGATGCACGAAAAACTATCTAGATGGATTATACATGGTTCTAGACCATGGAATGACCGTTGAATGAATGTAGGAAGTAAGCCATAGGACCCAAACACGAAGAATGGATTTAAAAGTGGAAATTGGACCGGAGCGCACCAAGGGTCGCACCGAGGGTCGATAGACCATCCGACCCTAGGTGTTTCGACCATCGACCCTTAGCATTCGGGAAGTTCAGAATGGAGGGAGGGTCGATAGACCCATCGACCCTAGCATCGACCCTAGCATCGACCCTCAGTTGACAGAATGGTTTTAAATTCTGAATTAATTCTAATTAAATTCTATCGACTTGGTTAGGTTTGCTAGCAATCTAATAACATTGTAACGGTGATTCTAAAGCTTGGAAAATATCTTTTAGCAAGCTAAGGTGAGGAACCTTAACCCCAAACTAAATTGGTTAATAATAAACTGTTTTCTATTTCTTGAGTCCTATGCCATGTTTGATTCTATGCGAATATGTTTGTAATGTGCATACAAAGATGCCATCCAATATTTCTATTACTTGTTCATGCATATTTACTTTATTGTTTATAACTGATGATGATGATGATGATGATAGGAATAGGCATGTGCTTGTATGTGTGTGGTTGATGTGCTTGATGCGAGCGAGTATCGTGGGAGGTGTGATGAGAACGTCAATAAACGTTAACCTTTGGCGGGTCTCAAAGACTTTAGCTCTATCTCTAACTCAAGTCATGTGCATTGGCATCGTCGTATCGCCATTACCTTAGCGAAACTATTATGTCGTAGAGTATCGGGGAGGTGGTCTCGGTCCTTGTAGTCTCTCGACTCTACCGGGGGGCCTTAGCTCTATCTCTATGGGCGTTCCGAGGGATGCCGGGGTGAGGCCTTGGATACACCGTTTGGCATTAGGATTGGTTAGCAGCGAGCCCGGTTGGCAAGCCCTCGCTAACGGGGGCTTACGTGTTGGTATAGCATTATATAGCAATAAACGTTAACCTTTGTTGTATAATGTTATGGTAGGGTGGATGGGGACGACGATAAACGTTAACCTTCGGGCGGGCTTCCACACCCTGTGTATAGAGGCGGTGTCAATAAACGTTAACCTTTGACCACCCAACCTTTCTATTGCACATTGCAAACTATAAACCAAGACCAAAGATATAAATTGACTTTTTGCATGCATATGTACCGTTGCATTGTTTTGGCTACTCACTGAGCCGTGTTGTGTGCTCACCCCTCGACGTCGAATATTTTTAGTTGATGATGCAGGTTATACAGTCGAAGATTATATGAACGCGTCAGCGTATGGAAATGTAGCAGCTATGGAAGTTGGAGCTGAAGATGATACACACGACTCCTCTTGCGAGTGCAACTCGTGTGTATTCGATTAGACGTTTTTATAGGTTTCTTTATTGGATTTATAAGACATGTATTTGGTACTTAATTATTTATGTCTCAGTTTGAACACGTAATAATTTGCTATTATTTATGAATACCATTTTAGTTCTCGTTCATTTATTTATAAGACTTCCGCTATTGTGTATTTACTCTAGATTATGATGGTGAGTATATGAAGGTTCAGGTAACACGGGGATAGCCTACTTGAGATCCTGGTTGAACCGTTGGTTATTTAGCGGTTCATCACACCATTCTGAAATGTGCGGAATTGGGGTGTGACAACTTGGTATCAGAGCATCTCAGGCCTTGCCCGTTGAACTATCATACATTCACAAAGAATAGTGAACCGAGATAGGATAAAAATAAAAAAACAGTAATATTAACACATTATAAGCACAAGTGACGTTGAGACCAAATTTAAAAAGAGAATAATACATCTATTAAAAGGAGAAACAAGTTGACATACAATGAGAACGAAATAAAGAGTAAATGTATATCTAAAACGGAGTACGGCCCACAACCCGGACGGTTACTCGGAGTACAAGGAAAAGTAAAGTGCAATCGGGAAGCCGGAGGCGAAGGAGGAGGTGGAGCCTCACGATCTCTCGTCGTAGTCCCCAAGATAGACTCTAGTCAACCAAGGCTATCCAAAGTCCGGGTCGCCTCGTAGACTAGCCGTGAGATCGACTACTCTCCCGTCGGGCCGCACGCCGGATCGCCATGAGCTCATCTATCCGCGCGTCGATGTGTGCCGAAAGCAGCCAACAGCTCATCCACTCTCATGCGCCGAGCATCTAGTAACTCCTCCATCCTCGGGTCCGATCCGCGCTGAGTCTCTCCGATCTCGCGCAACATCTCCATCATATCGAAGGTGGGCGTGAAGGACCAGCATCATGAGAAGGACTGGTCTCGGTACCCGGGCCGCCGCAGCCAGAAGTACCAGCCCTATCCGCATGCGTGGGTGATGGCGGTGGTATCGCATCGACATCCATATATAAGCGATCATCGTCGACCGGATCCCCACGAGCCCTAGCAGCAGCCTCAGGATCGGCCATCTCAACCCGAGTGTGAGGGCGCACCATCGCGTTCCTCTCCTCATCACTAACCTCCGCATCTCGCAGCCCCATCTTGCGGATAGCCTCCCAATCTAGAGGCGACGAGAAGGTCTTCTCCCGGATCTTCTCATCTACTAGATCCACCCCCGCACGGGTCAGGAGCACCGTAATCATGCGTCCATAGGGTAGGTTACCCCTATGACCGGACAATGTAGCACTAATCATCGTCCGCATGATGATGTAAGGAAGGCGGACCGGGCCGACGAGTGCGGATACGTGAGATCAAGAACCGAGTCAGCCGAGAGACCCTCTCATAATGCCCACTCGCGGGATCAGATTATGCCGGATAATCTTGCGGAAGACCCGTGGAGCTGGACGCAAGTAGCAAGCTCTCATCCGCCATCTATCGGGACGGAGCAACCGGGTTGTCGATCTCGGCTCTCATCTCCATCTCAACAAACCGTGGCTCTCCGGCGCGCACACGACACCATAGGGCCATCATAGGCAATGCCCAACGGATCGGCCAGCCGCCGATAATCAAAGGAGATGTGCACCCCCTTGACGTAGCCGGTGATGCGCAACTCCCGGCCGTGCTCAACATCATTGTAATTCCCCACCACCGGAGATTACAATAAAACCGGGCGCACCAAGTCCGGACAGGTGCACGCGTCGTATGTGATGACAAGGGAGCCACCCCATATCACCAAATGCCCCTCTACATTGAACAAGGCTAGCTCAGCCAAGTTCACCATGCGACCCCCTTCCACTTTCTTACGGGCATAGTCGGGATACCGTGCCTCGGCTTCGTTTGAACGGAAGCGAAGTGGATCACGCAATCTTGGTACTTTAGTACGGGCCATAGTATCTGCAACAATAAGAAAGAGAAAATAAACAAGGAGTTAGTAGGATAAAAATCCAAAATTTGATTTAATAACGACGTAAGTTGACCATAAAGTCCCATTCTCACCATACAAGTGGGCATAAGAACTTACGTAGGTTAAAACATATCCTACAATCTACATGCAGTAGAAAATTTTAACGGATAAGGTCCAATTTGAAGAAATTGAAGAAAAATCAAAAATTTCGATAAATTAGGGCAAAAAGAGAAAAATTTAAGTTTCTCGATAACCAACCGATGAAACTCAAAAATTTTTGAGGGCTTTCGTTCCTCAAGACCCCAATAACAAAAGCCCCCAATAAAAATCGAATTTTTACGGTTGGAAAAAGTTTAATTTGGAAAATACGAGCTAAATGAGCAAAAACCTAGAAATAAAAACCTAAAAACAAGGAAAGTTGGGAAATTTTACCTGTAGAGGTGATGTGGATGTCGAAACTCGGACTAAGGACGATCCACAATAGTGAAGTAGCACTGTAGCAACTCGGAGAGTAGAGACGAGTCGAAACGGAGGAGGAATAGAGAGAATTGACCCAGAATCGGATCTTAAAAATCTGATTTTTGGTCCGAGGGTCGGACAATTCGACCGACACCATCGACCCCGGATCGACCCTCCAATCGACCCCGGCTCTTGGGAATCGACGGAAAATCGAGGGTCGGACCGAGGGTCGGACACCCATCGACCGCGATCGACCCTCGGCTCTCGGGAAGAACAGGTCATTCCCGGGGTCGGATACCAAGGGCCGGACACACCAGCGACCCTCACCATCGACCCTACATAGAAAAGACAAGATTTATTTCGGAATGAATTGGAGATTTTAAATTTTATATCGGTTAGCGTGCCTACATGAAGTATAAATGATTTCTCACTGATTTTGATGATTTTCAGGCACCATCCATCTCGAAAGTAAATATGTCTGGCCGTAGAGTGACCCGACAGACCAAAACACGGCCCCACCACCACCACCGGCGGATGAGACTAGTCAAGAGAACAATTACGCACGGGGTAATCCCGAGCCGGCAAACCCTACAAATTTGCCACCACCACCACCGGAGCTAACAACAGGGGGTGATGAATCCGGCACAACAGCTACAACAAATGCAACATGCACAAGCTCAAATGCAGGTTGCGATGGGAGTTATGTTTCAAGCCACTCGAGCCGCAGCCATGCACACCGGGCAAGCTAGTGCAGCACCGGCGGGTAACCACCCAGCTCAACGGACACCCCAACAACCGGCTGCACCAATTCCAGGGGCAAGTCCCGTAAGCAGCCCAAGGGAACTATCAGGCATCCACCCCCTATGTTTGGGGCATACCAAAATCAACTGGATCACTCCCGACTAGTAGAGAGATTTTTGAAGATGAAACCGAGAGAATTCAATGGCAAGCCGCCCGATCCACCGTGGCCAGCACACCCGGATAGACGAGATGGAAAGGAACTTCCTTATGATGACTATCACCGAGGAAGAGAAAGTGTTATGCGCCACCTTCATGCTCAAAGGCGACGCACACCATTGGTGGAAATCTACAAAGACATACTTATTGAGCAAGCACGCCCTACCGACAT
Organism: Protea cynaroides; assembly: GCA_028583415.1. Taxonomy (NCBI): domain Eukaryota; kingdom Viridiplantae; phylum Streptophyta; class Magnoliopsida; order Proteales; family Proteaceae; genus Protea; species Protea cynaroides. The sequence continues at coordinate 22,662 of JAMYWD010000233.1, forward strand.
GGGCTATATATAAAGAAGCATTCTTTCGAGAAGTATTTCCCCGTAAGCTTCGGAGATTCAATGGAGAAAGAGTTCCCGAGTTTGTACCAGGGACGATGACCGTAGACGCACATCAACAACGGCGCTACGAAGAACTGCTTTTCTTTGCACCGGCTAGTATGCAAGAAGAAGATACAAAAACCCGTAGATTCGTCGCGGGACTAAGAGGAAGCATAAGGGAAAATGTTCGGGTTTAGAAAAGAAGATTTACAACGAAGCTGTCCAAATTGCTCGAATAATTGAATCGAGCCGTAAGGAGAGCCATTTCTCCCGGGAGCAGAGGAATCAAGAGACCAGCCGGAAACTCCTACAACGGAGGCAATAATAGGACGTATAAACCTTTCCGTCCTCGGAATTTTGCAAGCGCACCAAAGTCTACCGCAGCAGCTCAACCACGGCCAAAGTCAAATTTTGAAGCCCCAAGGTGCTATAACCGCAACCAACCGGGGCATATGGCAAGAGAGTGCCCAAAACCCAAGAAGCAACTACATCAAGGACGGGTATATGCCGTTACATCGGAGGATGCCGCCGCATCGCCCGATGTGGTCCCCGCGTATGACCGAAACTTGTAAGGCTATAATTAGAATTGATTGAGCATGTAGACTAAGTAAAAACGAATCACGTGTATCGTACCTAACAATGGCGCACCCGCCGGAGTACTCTTTGATTCAGAGCTACTCATTCATTTATACTCCGTGTCGTTTGGAAAGAAGACCAATCTGCCCATCAAAACATTAGACTACAAACTACTTGTACGGTCACCGATGGATTAGAAGTGGAATTAGAGAAAGGTTATGGACCATGTCCAGTTCTCATTGGAAAGGAGACCTTGGATGCAACCTTAATACAACTTGAGATGGTAGACTTTGACGTCATCTTGGGAATGGACTGGTTAGCTCGGCATTCTCGCAAATCTGTTATGCGCCGAGAAGAAGCTAACGCTCAAAGACAAAGAAGGAGCAGAATTCAGTTTCCCGGAACCAAACTTCCCGAGAGACGCAAGCTCATACTCTCAGCATTAAAGGCTAAGAAGTGCCTTGAGAAAGGAGCGGTCGGATATTTAGTATCGCTGGTCGACCTAACCAAGGACGTGCCACGAATGGAAGATATTGATGTCGGCGAGATTTTCCCCGATGTATTTCCGAGGAACTACCCGGATTACCACCCGACCGAGCCACGGAGTTTGTAATAGACCTTATACCCGGAGCCGCACCCGCATCAAAAGCACCTTATAGAATGGCTCCTACCGAACCCGAAGGAATTAAAAGTGCAATTACAAGAACTGCCGGATAAGGGTTATATTAGACCCAAGATATCTCCATGGGGAGCACCGGTGTTGTTCGTAAAGAAGAAGGATGGTAGCGTTCGATTATGCATCGACTATCGAGAGTTGAATAAACCGACAATCAAGAATCGATATCCACTACCCGAGATCGATGACTTGTTCGACCGTTACAAGGAGCGAAGGTATTTTCAAAGATCGATCTTCGATCAAGGCTATCATCAACTGAAGATTAAAGAAGGTGACATTCCGAAGACAGCCTTTAGGACAAGATACGGACATTATGAGTTCCTAGTGATGTCCTTCCGACTAACTAATGCACCGGCAACATTCATGGAACTTATGAACCGGGTTTTCCACGATATGTTGGATACGTCGGTCATAGTATTTATTGATGACATATTGGTATATTCCAAAGACAAGGAAACCCATGTTAAGAACCTAAACGCAGCCCTACAACGTTTAAGGAAAGAGAAGTTATACGCCAAATTTACGAAGTGTGAGTTTTGGCTAAGTGAAGTCGCCTTTCTAGGCCATGTAGTATCCGCAGAAGGAATCAAAGTGGACCCCACGGACATTTACCTTATACACCGATGCATCGGGATTGGGATTAGGATGTGTGCTTATGCAAGGAGAGCAAGTGGCTGCGTATGCATCGAGACAGCTTGAAGGTACATGAGAAGAATTACCCCACTCATGATTTGGAGTTAGCGGCAGTAGTACATGCTGTCAAGATATGGAGACACTACCTATACGGAGAGAAATTTCAGATTAAGTCGGACCATAAAAGTCTTACTTATCTATTTAATCGAAAGAGTTGAATATGAGACAAAGAAGATGGCTGGAACTATTGAAAGACTATGATTGTGATATCCAAGTATCATCCGGGAAAAGCGAACGTAGTAGCAAATGCATTGAGCGAAAAAGCAATGATAAAGTCTCAAGGAGAAACTAGCACGACCGCAAAGAATGTATACCAACGGAATGGTGTTCAATCACGGCAACGAACAATATGTGA
>JAMYWD010000235.1:0-25000 GCA_028583415.1 Protea cynaroides
ACAATGCAACAATACATATGCATGCACATCAATTTATATCTCTGGTCAGGTTTAAAGTTTGCAAGTATGCTATAGAAAGGTTGAGGTAGCCAAAGGTCGCGTTTATTGACTCCGCCTCTATACACGAGTGTGTGACGTTACCCGAAGATCACGTTTATCGTCAACTCACATGCACCCAATCATGAACATTATATAACAAAGGTTACGTTTATTGCTATATAGTGCCATACCAACACGTAAGCCCCTGTTGGCGAGGGCTGCAAACTGGGCTCGCAACTAACCAATCCTAATGCCAAACAGTGTATCCAAGGCCTCACCCCAACATCCCTCGGAATGTCCATAGAGATAGAGCTAAGGCCCCCCGGTAGAGTCAGAGACTACAAGGACCGAGACCACCTCCCCTGATACTCTACGACATAATAGTTCTGCTAAAGTAATGGCGATACGACGATGCCAATGCACAAGACTTGAGTTAGAGATAGAGTTAAAGTGCTGAGACCTGCTAAAGGTTAACGTTTATTGACGTTCTCATCATACCCCCCCTGATACTCGCTCGCATCAAGCACGTCAACCACACAAATACAAGCACATGCCTATTCCTATCATCATCATCATCATCATCATGTTATAAACGATCAAGTAAATATGCATGAACAAGTAATAGAAATATTGGATGGCATGCCGTATGCACATTACAAACATATTCGCATAGAATCAAGCATGGCATTGGACTCAAGAAATAGAAAACAGTTTATTATTAACCAATTTAGTTTGGAGTTAAGGTTCCTCACCTTAGCTTGCTACAAGAGGGGGTCGATGCTAGGGTCGATGCTAGGGTCGATGGGTCTATCGACCCTCCCTTCTTTCTGGACTTCCCGAATGCTGAGGGTCGATGGTCAGAAACACCTAGGGTCGGATGGCCTATCGACCCTGGGTGCGACCCTCGGTGCACTTTGGTCCAATTTCCACTTTTAATCCATCCTTCGTGTTTGGGGTCCTATGTCTTGCTTCTACATTCCATTCAACACTCATTCCATGGTCTGAAACCATGAATCATCCTCCTAGATGGCTTTCATGCATTCTCCTAGGGTTTTCCATGAAAACCTAACCATGGATGGATGGTTTGGGTTTCTCCGAGATCACTCTCTCTCCAATAACTATCCTAAGGTCTGTAGAAACTCATGGAATTAGTATCCATACCTGAGAAGATTAATCTTTCTCTGCAACTCTTCTCCTTTTTGCTAGGTTCTCTTCCTTGCCTCTCTTCTTCCTCTTTTCCTTCTCCTCTCTTTCTCTCAATTCAATTAGGGTTGTGAAAGGAGTGAAAGTGGCTTAGGGACGTCCTTTAAATAGGCTATAAACATCCTAAAATAAGTCCCTTTGAGATTAGGAAGGAATCCAATCGAAAATCTCAAAGTTTCCTAGTTTCTATTTTCGGCAGGATCCGAGGGTCGATGGGAGGGTCGATGATCCCGTCGACCCTAGGGTCTTAAGCTGTCCGACCCTCCCTTCAAAACTGAGGGTCTGACTCTTTGTTTTGGGAGGTCCGACCCTGCTTAGCTGGGTATGCGACCCTTCCCCTAATTTAAGTGTTTTTGGGTCGATTTGATACCTGGGATCTCGATCTCCTTCACGCCCTTGGTCCATTTGACTCGACCATGATGGGTGAACCTGGTTCAAGGTGGTAAGACCAGGGTTAGATTGACACGGGTCTTACAATAGTAGCCTGATAGCTATTGTTATAAGCGAACTCGATCAATGGTAACTTTTCGTCCCATGATCCTTTGAAATCAATTACACATGCTCATAGCATATCTTCTAGAATCTGAATTGTACGCTCCGACTGTCCATCTATCTGTGGGTGGAATGCAGTACTGAACTTCAACATTGTACCCATAGCCTTTTGCAATCCTTCCCAAAACTTGGAAGTAAAACGTGGATCTCTATCCGACACAATGCTTTCTGGAACACCATGTAATCGAACAATATTTTCCACATACAGCTTCGCTAACCTTTCCAGTGTATACTGAGGTCGTATAGGTATGAAACGAGCTGTTTTAGTCAGACGGTCCACAATCACCCAAACTGCGTCAACTACTCGAGGAGTCAATGGTAGTCCTGTGACGAAGTCCATAGTGATGCAGTCCCATTTCCATGCTGGTTCCGGTAATGGCTGTAACAGTCCTGCGGGTCTTTGTCGTTCAGCCTTTACTTTCTGACAATTTAGGCATTGAGACACGAACTTAGCTACATCTGCTTTCATTCCCCTCCACCAATATAGTTTCTTTAGATCATGATACATTTTTGTACTTCCAGGGTGTATCAAATAGATGGTGGTGTGGGCTTCCTTCATCAGTCGGTGTCTAATGTCTACACTTTTTGTTTCCGGTACACATATTCTTCCTTTGCATCTCAGTACCTTCTCGTCATCCAAGGTGAACTCAGGGTTAGTCCTACCTTTCTCGATATCTTCTTGTACTGTTCTCAGATAAGGATCTGCTTTGATAGCTGTCTTCACTTCATCCACTATATCCGGTATAATCTTCAATGCCGCGAACATATTCAAAAACCGATGAATAAACCCTTGGTTGGCTGATCCATCCATTGTATCTATCACATACTGCTCGTTGCCGTGATTGAATACCATTCTGGTAGTACACATTGCTGCAGTCGTGCTAACTTCTCCTTGAGATTTTATCATTGCCTTTCTGCTTAATGCATCCGCTACTACGTTCGCTTTTCCCGGATGATACTGGATATCACAATCATAGTCTTTTAATAGTTCCAGCCATCTTCTTTGTCTCATATTCAACTCCTTCTGATTAAATAAATAAGTAAGACTTTTATGGTCCGACTTAATCTGAAATTTCTCTCCGTATAAGTAATGTCTCCATATCTTGACAGCATGTACTACTGCCGCTAACTCCAAATCATGAGTGGGGTAGTTTTTCTCATGTACCTTCAACTGTCTTGAAGCATAAGCAATCACTTGCTCTCCTTGCATAAGCACACATCCTAATCCCAATCCCGACACATCAGTGTATAAGGTAAACGTCTGTCCTGGAATAGGAATAGCCAAAATCGGGGCGGATATCAATCTGGACTTCAGTGTCTGGAAGCTCTTCTCACATTTATCCGTCCACACAAACTTTTCACCTTTCTTAGTCAAACTGGTGAGAGGTACGTTAACAGTCACATCCTAGCATAGCGAGTATGCATGAACAATATAATAACTGAAAGTAAAGATGACATGCGAGTATGCACAAACACCATTCCATAGAATCATAATTATTAACAACGTTTTACTATTATTAAATTATTAGGATTTAGATCTGATTCCCTTACCTGACGCTTGATTGATAGCTTGCTCCGCATCACAGAATCTAAACTCGCTATCACAAGGTCCTACATGACGTTAGGGTTGAATTAGAATAGTTTTCTTAGGGTTTACGTTGGTCGAAAAAACCAACTAGGTCAAAAAAACACTTCCACAATGCCAACCGGTCGTAGTACTGGTCGCAGGTACCGATCGCGGCACTGTGGGGAAAGGTACGATTGGTATGGTCGACCGGTCCCCACAGACCAGTCCCCGAGAGGTACTGGTCGCAGTACCGATCGTATATGGTGCGACTGGTATGGTCGACCGGTATGCCTCCCGAAGACCCTAAACTCGGTTCTCGCCTTCTGTCGGTCACCCCCTATTGATTCTAGGATTTTTTCTATACATTCTAGGTCTGAGCAACGAGTTATAATGGTTTCATACTCCATTCAAGTCCTAGTTTCGATGATCCTCAACCTAGAACTCGAATCTAGGGTTTATCGACTGTATTGGGGTTTGACGGAAAATTCAAAGGTTTAGATCAATACCTCGCCTTGCATGGTATTGATCCATTCATGACTAACCTTCTATAACGCTTAACTTAGAGGAAGGTTCAAGCACTTACCGTTGGTTCGCAAGTAGGGCGTTCTTCGTTCAATGGCAACGACGGCTCCTCTCCCTCCTTCCTTAGCTCTTTCTCCTTTTTTGATCTTTTTCTCCTCTCTAGGGTTTGTGAGGATCAATGAAAGAGATTTAAGGAGGTTTAGGGGTCCTTAAATAGATTAGGATTGAGTTTAAGAAAGTCCCATTACGTTCGGAAGGTCCTAGGGTTTGATATTTAAAAAGTGGGTCCCGTAGAGATCTATTTTCAGATCTAAGTAGTCTGCCCGCGCAGACATACCAGTCGACCGGTACCATCGACCGGTATGAAATATTTATCATACCTTAGGGTCCATTTCGTACCTAGTTGTCATCCGTTCGTCCCGTCTGGCCTGGTGATAATTGGAAGACCTGTCATGACATGAATTAAAGGTTTAGATCGGGTTCATGTAGTGCGGGTCTTACAACTCCCCCACCATTAAAAAAAATTTCATCCCTAAAATTTGCATGTAGGTTTCACAACTCCCCCACCCTTAAAATAAATTTTGACCTCGAAATTTGTACGTACCTTATTCGTCGAAAAGGTTAGGGTATTCCTTTCGCATCGCGTTCTCTTCCTCCCAAGTGATTTCTTCTACATCTTGGTTTTTTCAATGCATTTTGACATAATGGATATCCTTGCTTTGGAGATGTTGTACCTTTCAGTTTGTGAGCATCATAGGTATCACTTCAAATGTCAAGTCCATAGTCAAGTCTGGTGGGTCTGCTGTCAAGATTTACGATGGATCCTTGACATACTTCTTCAATAAAGAAACATGGAACACATCATGAACGCTTGACATGGATGGTGGTAGAGCCAGTTGATATGCCACATTGCCACGTCTAGTCAAAATCTTGTACGATCCCACATACCTGGGGCATAGCTTTCCCTTCTTACCAAACCGTTTCAGACCTCGCACAGGTGATATCTTCAAGAACACCTTATCACCCACTGCAAACTCCAGATCTCGACGTCGATTATCTGCGTAGTGTTTTTGTCGAACTTGAGCTGTCTTCACTCTTTCCTTAATTTGATCAATCGCTCGATAAGTTTCTTCAACGAACTCTGGTCCTACAATCCTTCTCTCTCCCACCTCATTCCATAACAGAGGTGTACGACATTTCTTCCCATAGAGTGCCTCATATGGAACCATTTGGATCGTAGCCTTGTAACTCTTGTTATAAGCAAACTCAATAAGCGATAGTTTCTCGTCCCAAGCTCCTTTGAAATCTAGGGCACACGCTCGGAGCATATCCTCCAAGATTTAAACAGTTCTTTCTGACTGCCCGTTTGTCTGAGGATGAAAAATTGTGCGAAACATCAACTTGGTTCCCATGGCTTTCTGTAATCCTTCCCAGAACTTTAATGTAAAACGAGGATCTCTGTCAGATACTATACTTTCTGGGACGCCATGAAGTTTGACTATATTATCCACATATAGCTTGGCTAGCTTGTCCATGGTATACTGAGGTTTGACAGCGATGAAGCGAGCTGTCTTGGTAAGTCGATCGACTATAACCCACACGACATCCACTGACCTTGGTGTCAAGGGTAGGCCAGTGATGAAATCCATTGTGATACAATCTTACTTCCATGCTGGCTCTGATAGTGGTTGTAGCAAACCTGCAGGTCTCTGCCTTTCTGCTTTAACTTGCTGACAATTCAGAGATTGGAACACGAATCGAGCTACATCCGCTTTCATATCCCTCTACCAATATAGTCTTCTTAAATCATGGTACATCTTGGTGCTTCCTGGATGTACCAAATATGTGGTGTAATAAGCTTCTGTCATAATTCTATCTCTGATATTTGAGTTCTCACTCTCAGGTATACATAATCGTCCATGATACCTGAGTATCTTGTCTAAATCCAAGGTAAAATCAGGGTTGGTTTTACCCTTCTCTAAATCTTCTTGCATAGCTTGAGATGTGGATCCTGTAGGATTTCTACTTTGACCTCATCTATTAGATCCGATGAGATCTTCAAAGCTGCGAACATTAATGTGAACTTATGAATTAAGCCCTATTCCATTGGATCTCCTGCAGTCTCTAATATATAATCTTTATCATTCTCTATTGAGCCTGAGGCTGCAGCACACAGTGCAGCATTTGTACTAGGTCCTGCCTTAGGTTTCAATGCCCACTTTCTGCTTAAGGCATCAGCCACAACGTTTGCCTTATCCAGATGGTACTGGATGTCACAATCATAATCTTTTAATAGCTCCAGCCATCTCCTCTGTCTCATATTCAGGTTCTTCTGAGTAAAAAGGTAAGTTAAACTCTTGTGATCCGACTTAATCTAAAACTTTTCACCATAAAGGTAGTGCCTCCAAGTCTTGATTGTGTGAATGACCGCTGCTAACTCCAGATCATGTGTATGATAGTTCTTCTCATGCTCTTTCGACTGTCTTGATGCGTAGGCAATCACCTATTCTCCTTGCATCAACACACATCTGAGACCCAACCCTGAGGCATCCGTATATAGGCTAAACGGCAAGCTTGGTGCTGGGATGGTCAAGATAGGTGTAGAGACTAGTCTTGACTTCAAAGTCTGAAAGCACTTCTCATACTCATCTGTCCATATGAACTTTTCTTCTTTCTTGGTTAGTCTGGTAAGTGGAACGGTGATTCTTGAGTAGTCTTCCATGAATCTTCTATAGTAACCAGCCATCCAAGGAAACTACAAATCTCTGCAACTGATTTCGGTGCATCCCATCCTACTATAGCTGCGATCTTGCTTGGATCTACCTTGATACCATCTGCAGATACTACGTGACCCAAGAAGGCCACTTCATTCAGCCAAAATTCACACTTCTTGAACTTGGCATAAAGCTTCTCCCTTCTCAGTCGTTGTAGGGCTGCTCTCAAGTGTGTTGCATGAGCCTCCCTGTCCTTTGAGTAGACCAAGATGTCGTCAATGAATACGATGACCGAAGTGTCCAACATGTGATGAAACACTCGGTTCATCAGTTCCATGAATGACACTGGAGTGTTAGTCAATCTGAATGACATTACAAGGAACTCATAATGCCCATACCTTGTTCTGAAAGCAGTCTTTGGAATATCTCCTGCCTTGATCTTCAATTAGTGATACCCTGATCTAAGATCAATCTTTGAGAAAACCATTGCACCCTACAACTGATCGAATAGATCATCGATCCTAGGTAAAGGGTATCGGTTCTTGATGGTTAACTTGTTCAACTCTTGGTAGTCGATACATAATCATACGCTACCATCCTTCTTCTTTACGAACAATACAGGTGCTCCCCATGGCGATATGCTTGGTCGTATGAAACCCTTATCTAGTAGCTCTCTTCAACTCTTTTAATTCTGTAGGGGCCATCCTGTATGGTGCCTTAAACACTGGCGTCGACCCTGGCATGAGGTCTATCACGAACTCTGTAGCCCTGTCTGGAGGTAGACCTGATAGATCCTCTGAAAATACATCTGGAAACTCTCGTACTCCATCCAGATCTTTCATCTTTAGCACCTCTGCAGCGATGTCAACCATAGACACTAAGTAACCCACTCCTCCCTTTTCTAAGCATCTCTTAGCCTTTAGAGCAGAGAGGATCAGCTTCCGCTTCCTAGGTAACTTACATCTCTTTTATCACTGATGTTCTACCCTGATCTCTCTTTCGTATATCTCGAAAAGCATCTTCTGACTATTTACTCATTACATATCCCAAGTCTATCGATAAACATTAGGGTATATGCTTATAAATTCATTAATTCAGCCAAACTCTTTTTGTAAGACCCGCACTCCATGAACCCGATCTAAACCTTTCATTCATGTCGTAACAGGTCTTCCAATCATCACTGGGCCAAACGGGACGAGCGGATGACAACCAGATATGAAAATGGACCAGATTTAAGAGTGATATTTTCATACTGATCGATGGTACCAGTCTATGGTACCGGTTGACCGGTATGGCCTGCGCAGTAGACCACTTAGATCTGGAAATGGATATCTGCGGATCCCACTTTCCAAATTTCAAACCGAAAGACTTTCCTAATGTTAGGAGGCTTCCTAAACCTAACCCTAGCCTATATAAGGACCCTTAAACCTCCTAAAACCTCTTCCATTAATCCTCACAAATCCTAGAGAGGAGAAAGAGGTTGAAGAAGGAGAAAAAGCTAGGAAGGAGAGGGAAGAGCCGCCATTGCCGTTGGACGAAGAACTCTCTACTGCGAACCAACGGTAAGTGTAAGACCCACACTCCGTGAACCCGATCTAAACCTTGATTTCATGTCGTAACAGGTCTTTCGATCATCACCGGGCTAGACGGGACGAGCGGATGACAATCAGGTACGAAATCGGACCAACCAGACCAACTTAAGTAGGAATTTCATTCATACCGGTCGATGGTACCGGTCTATGGTACCGATCGACCGGTATGGTCTGTGCAGCAGACTACCAAGATCTGGAATTGGATCTCTGCGGGTCCCACTTTCTCAATTCCGAATCCTAAGACTTTCCTAATCCTAAGAGGCTTCCTAAACCTAATTCCTAGCCTATTTAAACCCCTCTAAGCCTCCTAGAATCTCTTCCATTGATCCTCACAAACCCTAGAGAGGAGAAGGAGATTGGAGAAGGAGAAGGAGCTAGGAAGAAGAAGTGCCACCATTGCCGTTTGACGATGCTCACCTTACGCCAGTCGACGGTAAGTGTTTTGAATCATTCCTCTTACATTGTGACTCTAGGATAGTTAGTATGGTTGGATCAATACCATGCAAAGCAGGTATTGATCTAAATCTTAATTGGCCATTAAACCCTAATTTGTCGTCAAACCCTAGATTCGAGTTCTAGGATGATTATCATCAAAACTAGACTTGAATGAGTTGGAGATAACTCTAACTCAAAGCTCTGACTTAGAATGGATAGGAGAAACCCTAGAAATCCATGGAGATTGATTGACGGTAGTTGAAAAACCTAATGTATGGTCTTCCGGAGACATACCGGTCGACCATACCAGTTGCTAATTTTCCCACAGAGCTGCGACTAGTATGTTGCGATCGGTCAGCTCTGAAAGGCTGGTTTTGAACTCTGTTGGTTTTTCGACCAAGGTGAAACCCTAAGAAACTATTCTAATTGAACCCTAATATTATGTAGGGCTTTGTGATAGCATGTTTGGATCTTGCGACGTGGAGCAAGCTATCGAACGAGCGTCAGGTAAGGGAATTTGACCTAAACCCTAATAAATAAAGGACAGTAAAACGTTGTTAATAATAACCCTGAATATATGATGTGATGGTTGTGCATATTCACATGTCATCTTTTATTTCCAGTTATTATTATTGTTCATGCATATTCCATATGATAGGATGTGATTGTTAGGCATGTGGTTGTTTTCGTTGGTGTGTAGAATGGGAAGGGCTTGGGGCCTGGGATCATTCCTCACACTGGCACCTTTTTGTAGTATTCTATCTTAGCATGCTTGGTGCAGGTAGGGCATCAGGGGAAGGTCATGGTACTATGGTCTCTAGCATGTGGTCGCTGGCCTGGCCACGATGTTGTGGCACTGTGGTTTCTGACATGTGGTCTCTAGTCTGGCCACGATGCTTTAGCTCTATCTATATGCCGTAGGGAGTTATGTTGGGATAGGGTCTACTTGCGTATTGTTCTGTCTTAGTATGCTTGATGCGGGTAGGGCATCAGGGGGAGGTGTGGCATTGTGGTCTCCAGCCCAGTCACCACGCTCTAGCTCTATCTCTATGCCGTAGTGAGCTGTACTAGGATGGAGCCTACAGTGATGACATATAGGATTGGTTAGTTGCGAGCCCAGTTGCAAACCCTAGCCAGTAGAGTCTTATGTATTGGTATGGGTGGAGTATCAGGGGAGGTAGTGGATGCCTTAGCTCTATCTCTATTCCATGATGGGTGCGTGTGGGTCGGTGGTAGTGTGGTCTACTGTGCGATGCTACACACTCATGTATGGAGGTGAGGCGGCCTCCGAACCTTTCTATAGCACATTGCAAATTTAAACCAGACCACAACATAAAATGATTGTTACTCATGCATATGATATTAATACACTGTCTGATTGTCTTACTGAGCTAAGTTGTGAGCTCACCCTTTGTGTACACACCATTTTAGATGTTGATGCAGGTTACACGGTGGACGACTACGTGAACACTTCGGCGTATGGAGGTGTTGCTGCTCTGGATGTGCAAGCAGGAGAGGACGAGCATGACGCTTCATGCGAGTGCCCTTTGTGTGTGTACCTTTGATTTTATTTTATTTGTTTCAGTTATTTTATTAAAGTGATGTAAGGATATTTAACTACGGTTGGAATTTGGATAATTGAATACTTATTTAAATTTATCAATAGAATACTCAGTTCATTTATTTAAAGACTTTCGCTATATTTATTACATTCTGATTATGCTTATGTGCGATGGTTTGTATGAGTGGACACGGTCTTATTGAGATCCTGGTGTGAATTGTTGGTTCAATGACGGTTCACTCACACCATACTGGTTGGTTCAGAATTGGGGTGTGACAACTTGGTATCAGAGCTCTCGGGCTCTGTCCAACAAACCATATTGCACTTAACTATGTCGATGAACTGAGATAGAAAAAATTAAAAACTTTAATACAAACATACCGTAAGTACTGTTGATACCTGAGACTGATTAAGAAAGAGCATAATATACTATACTAAATATGGAATTTAATAATGCACATGCTCTAGTTAGGAAGAACCATAAAACTCCTAATAAAGAGTAAGAGTGATAAAGTTAAAAGTGCTACAGGGTACGGTCCACAAACCGGACAGTTACCCTGTTATATAAACCGTCAGGAGAAAGAAATATAAGGAGACAATCATGGGATAGGGGGCCTAGGAGGAATAGGGTCAGCAATGTCATAATCTCGCTCGTAAGCGATCCTAAGCTAGTGCATCTGATCCTGAGTGACTCTGAGGTTGCGAGCCAAGTACCCCAAGTCATGGCTCATCTCATGCTGAGCGTCCCTGAGCTCCGTGAACATACCCATCACGGTGTCGGGAGGCGGCTGAGATGGTCCCGCTGCATAGGTGGGCTGTGGTGCTGGTACTGGAACATCCTCCAAATGATCATCGCCACCCTCGTCATCACCCGCTGCCTCTGCTGCATGAGCAGCATTGGCTGCTGCTGCTGCTGCTGCCACGGCTGCTATCCTCCTGAGTGGGCGAGGACGAACCTCCAAATCCTCATCGCTGATAGGCAGATTATCCATCTGCATCCGCAGGATGACATCCCAGTCGATGTCAAAAGTCATAGTGTCCTCTACAACAATCTCACCCCTCATGTTCACTCATAGCCGATGTAGAAGAGTGGTGATGAGCCGGCCATAGGGAAGGTTACTGGACTGACCAGGAAGTGTAGCCTGATGCATGGTCCGGATGATGATAGAGGGAAGGCAAACCTGCTCCCCAGTGCAAACGCAGTAAGTCAGGTACTGAGTGAGCTGAGATAACTCACTATAGTGGCCTCTCTGGGGCACAATGTTGTGCTGGATGATGCGGCTATAAACTCGAGACAGGGGCTTCAAACTAGCAGCCTTCATGGGCGCCCCTGGGTTGAGAAGTTGTTCAGAGATCTCCTGGCGCAGATCGTCAGTGAGGAAGCCCTTTATCTTAGGGGCACAGTAGAATAAATCTCCATCATTGGGAATCCCTAGAAGATCAGCAAGCTGATGGGTGTTGAAGGATATGGGAACACCTTTGACGTAACTGGTAATGCGGAGTGCTCGACATTGATCGAAGTCGTCGACGTCCCCACCTATCTCCAAGTTGGCATAAAAGTGTTTGACGAGGTTGGGATGGGTAGTTGTAGTGTATGTGATGATCGGCAACCAACCCATTCTACCAAAAGCGGCTTCCACATCGAACCGTTGCAACTGCTCCAAATTAACACACCGGCCAGACTCGATGTTCTTCCTATAAAACTAAGGGAAGCGGGCTTGTGCCGCCTCAGAACGGAACCACCGCTCATCAAGCTGTGGAACTGGTGGGTGAGGAAGGTGCATGCCGAGTCCGTAGGAGCGCTTGCCAAGACCTCTTCGCGGGGCCATTTGAACTACAAAACAAAAGAAAACAAGATGAAAATGTTAGAAATTTGTCAAAATTTCGACAGCATAACGACAGTAAATTGGGAAAAAGCCTCGAACTCACCCAAAACTTGGGGAGGAGGACTTACGTAACCCCCACACACTTCAAGCAGACCAAACAAGAGCAATTCATGCAAGAAATTTAAGAAATTAAAGGAATTCAAGAAAATTTCAAAATTTTTGGCAAAACCTAGGTTAAAAACTAGAAAAATCCGATTTTTACAAAAATTGTTCGGTGGAAGTTCAAATTAGTTGAGAGCTTTTGCTCTTAGGGGTCCCTAAACCCTTTCTAAACTGAAGGAAAAGAGTTTCTACGGTTAGAATCTGCCAATCAAAGAAAGACCTATATTTTGGGTATAAAACCATGAAAAGACGATATGAAAATGGTGAATGGAAGGAGAGAACTTACATGGAGGCGATATTCTAAGTCTTGATCGGAAGAAAATAACTTCTAGGATCACTGGTCGGACTGTAGCAACTCAGGAGCTAGAGAGAAATCGCCACCGGAGAGAAAAAGAGAGAAAAAGTGAGAAAAACTCACTTTTTTACGACTTTAAGGGCCAATATGGGCATACCGGTCGACGGTTTGCCCATACCGGTCGACCGTTATCCCATAGGGGCCGCGACCGCTATGTCTGGGTCAGAATAAAAATTCTGACCGGTCGACATACCGGTCGCCCCACCCACTACAATGTCGCGACTGGTATGTCGCGACCGGTCAAAAAAAAAAAAAAAAAAAGGGTCCAGAAAATTAGTTCTTTGGAAAAATTTTATTACTAAGTTTCCATTTCGATTATCCGCCTTGCAATTGCTAAAGACTAACACTATTATGATTATTCGACTGTATCTCATGTGTTATGTCTTCATCTCAGATCTAGACAAGACTAATCTGAGATGGTAGGTGGAAACGGTCGTAGGGGTGCTAGAAAGCGTCACCACTCCAGGGTGCGTCAGGCAGAAGAAAATGTGGAAACCGGCTATGTTGAAGAGCCAAACCTGGCAGTTGAAGAAGGGCAGGTTCCTAGGGCACCGACAAATTTGCCCGGCCCTCCTCACATAAACTTTGAGACGATAGTGACTAATCTGGTATATCAAATGGAAGCTCAGGAGAAAGCATTCCTGAGCGAGATGTTGAAGATGTTCAGGCCACTGGGTTATGTTCCCACTGAAGGTACGCCTGAGTTTGGAAGAAATAATACTACTCTGCCGATGGATGGTAGTCCAAGGCGATGGGCCAAGGACATAATTTACAACCACCGCATCAGTTTCCATCATCATCTGCTTATCAGGGAGCCTACCCGTCCACCACCATGGTACGGAATGAATACACAGGGGCAGCACGATCTGAGTCGGACAGTGGATAGATTCTTAAAGTTGAAGCCTCCTACATTTACAGGTGTAAGACCCCCATTTTGGCCTATTTCTTATCAAGGGCAAATTTGTCATTTTTGGTCATATTAAAATTTCTTATATTTTTAGGTTGTTAGGAAAAATATAAAAAAAAATAGAAATCATTAAAAAGAAGAAAAATTATAAAATTACAAAAAAAATTGAGTGAGTTTGGGTTTAGGATAGTCTAACTAGGAATTTGGAGTCTATTAGGATTATGTTGGGTTTTTTTTTTTGTATTTTTATGGGCTTACTTTATTAATGGGCTCCATTAAAGAATGGGTTTAGATTAGGTGTTAATAAGATATAGGCTAATGGGCTTGGGTTTGGGCTTAGGATATCAATTGTGTAGGAGTTTAGTTTTTTTTTTTATTTCTCATTTTATCACATGTGTTGGTTTAAAAGGAAATCAAGTGCAAGGATCTTGGCCCTTGGATTAGGGGTTAGAGAAAAACCCTAGACAATCAAAAGAAAGGGAGTGTCGTGTGGGGAGAAGAAAAAGAAAGGGAGGCGGCAGCAAAGGGAGAGAGGCCGTGGCTACTTTTGAAGGAAGAAAAGCCAGAGAGATGAGGGAGAGGAAGTGAGACCGAGAAAGGGGCGCCACCCGAGAGATTAGGGTGAAAGGGAGCAGCAAAGTGAGAGAAAATGGAGTGTGAGAGAGAGATTAAAGGAACCAGGGGGAGAGGGTTCAAGACAAGGGGCAGAAGAATAGCAGATTCTAAGAAGTAGAAGAAGAAGAGAAGAAGAGGTGGGAGAAGGAGATCGGTTCATTCTGGTTTTAGGCTCCCTGAACGGTGATTGGAATTCGGCTGTGATGTTTTTATTTCATTCTCGGATTGGTGTAGCAGTGGTGCTCATGTATTTCTTTGCTACCCTTCAATCTCTCGGGTATATGGGATTTCATATTGTTGGGATTATTTGAGAGAAAATCAGGGGTTTCAATGGGAAGAGAGGAAGTAAGAGTGGCGGAGAAGACTGACGGTGAGCAGTTGGGTTTTCTCTTCAATCATAGAATCGCAAAGAAGGAAAATCGATAATAAAGGGGAGCTTGTGTTGGCCATAGAGAGTCAGGTGAGAGATTGCCGTAAGCAAGAGAGAGTGATTGCGTGAAAGAAGAGAGAAGGACTGCATCTTCTGTTTAAAATGAAGAAAGAAGGAGAAGAAGTTGCAGCAAAACAGATTGAGAGCTAAGACAGCAGAAAAACAGGGGGGTCATTTCTACAAGGAGCATGGAGTGTCGGCTAGTTCAGTTGGAGCCTAAAGTGAGAGGAAAATTTCTAGAGGGGATGTTGGTTGAGGGTGAAGAGAAAGTAGAAGAAGAAACCGGTAGTGAGAGAAATAAGGGGAAAAGATCTTGGTAGCCAGGAGAGAGAAGATGAAATAGGGAAAAAAGGGGTTCGCAGGGAAGGAAAAAACAGAGAAAGAGGGACAGAAAGAAAGCCATAGGAGGTTGGTTGAAGAGAAAGAGCAAAGAGCCAGGTTTTTTTTTTTCCTTCATACTTCTTCTTACTAATTTCATAACCAAAGAAGAGGATCACCAGTCACGAATAGTCTGGATAGAGCATCGTTAGGGCCTTAGATCTGGAAATATTCATCAATTTTTATGATTCGGCATCCAAGGATTGACAATGGGAACATATAACACGCTGCTGTTGGCATTTGATATGGAAGAAGTGGGTGTGAAACCTGATGAAGACACAACAAGGAGAGTGATATAGGCATTCTAGAAGTTGGGCCTAGAAGATAAGAAGAATATTTGTTTAAGAAAATACCAATCAAAATGAAATCTATGCATTTTGTGAATGGGTTCGAGTAGGGACAGATGATTGAGATGGATAGAACCGGTGGAATCAATGAAATGGAATTAAGATGGATATCAGTTATATTGATGGTGCTTGTGGCAGCATTTGGCGTATGGACTTGGATCTTCACTTCTGAATTCTGTGTTTGACATTCCAAAGTACGATGGGGAAAGGGAAAGGGAAGATGATCCTCGCTTTGCATACACTCACAAGTCCTTAGATCATATCCCATGGAAGTCCATTGCCCTTGCATTTTTCCTCCTATCTTTACAGGACCAGCTTGAAATGTGAGTGGTTTTTTTTAGTATTTTATCTAGCTTGATCAGATGATGGTTCACCTTGTTCTCATTCTTAACTATGACATTTCTCTCGGATTCATGCTGTGATTGCAATTCTAAGTGGTAAATACCTTTTGGTCTATTGCTGTACCTAGTTGCGTTGGGTACCGTATGTACACATTGTAGCAGTGTGATTATTCTTAATTGCAACGTGTAGCATTGTTGTTACAGAATTGGTTTACCAATGTGCTTCTCTTGTTGTTTGATTTTTGTTGAGATGAATAGACCTTTCCTTGCTTCTTTATAGAAATTGATTATTTATTGGTTGTTTCCATTTAGTCCTCTACTGAGAATGGCATTAGGAATGTGTTTAGTTTGTTTTGCTTAATTTTTATTATGGCTTCTTGGGGACTTTAGGTTCCGGTTGCCTTTTCTTTTACATTGCAGCAACCTGATCTGATTTGGGGATTTAAAATCTTTGTGTGGGGTTTAAAGTGTTTCAGTAGGATATTATTGACAGTTTTAGTTTTGAAGGTTTTGTTCAATGGACTAAGTGTTTTGTTTGTTGCTTCCTTAGGGTTAAACCTGATTTTGTCTAGCACTTGAACCAGAACAACCCCACATGCTCAAGTTGACCCATTTTTACTTGGTCTGGTTTAAGATATAACAGGTTTACTAATCCATGTTGGGTTTAACACATGCTTGAACTATTTCTTGTGCTTGATCTGAATGCATGACCCCCTCTCTCCTAGTGTTGTAGGATTTTCTTTAGGGTGACTCCAATGATTCCATTCTTGCTGGGATTCTCAAATCCTATGTTAATTAGTGTGGGCCCTGCCTAGGCCATGAGCCCGCTCAACCATTAGGGTTCGTCACATAATTGTTTTCCCCCTTCTCAAAGAAAAATACAAAATGTGTCATGTTTACATGTTTTCAGGCGACGGTTGGGATCATGTTGATCTCCAACCTAGCTTTTACCTAGTTTTGTCTTTGGCCTTAGGCCAATCATTTCCCAATCATTTCCCATGTTTGGGAATCGGTGTGCGGACCGATCATTTTCAAAATCTTGAGTTTGCCTTGCCGAGTGCAAGGAGTCGAGGTCCGAGTACCTCTTGAGTTTGCCTTGCCGAGTGCAAGGAGCCGAGGTCCGAGTACCTCTTGAGTTCGCCTTGCCGAGTGCAAGGAAGTCGAGGTCGGAGAGCCTCTGAGGTCCGAGTACCTCTTGAGTTTGCCTTGCCGAGTGCAGGGAGTCGAGGTCCGAGTACCTCTTGAGTGTTGCCTTGCCTAGCGCGGGGAGTTGAGGTCCGAGTAACTCTGAGGTCCGAGCACCTCTCCAGTAATGCCATGTGGGGTCCAATAGCCCGTTAACTGTTGGGAACTACGTTTGACCTGATTCTCTAAAGAGATACGTAGGCAGCGGGAAGTGGAGAACTCTGAGTAGTTCACCCTTCACGCACGGTCACACGTGCTTCCTTTGTCAAGGGAGCACCTCACACACAACCACAACCACAACCACAATCCTGCACGAACTACGTTTGGCCTGATTCCCACCGCACAGGGATACGTAGGCTGCTTGATCTCGAGCTCGGTCATCCATTATCTGTTGTATTTTCTATGTTATTCATTCTTTTAATTCATTATTTGTTTATTCATGATTATTTCATATTTTTAATCCATTCATTTGTTCATGGATCCATTTATTGTCTGTTGATTTGTATTTTATTTTTTCAAGTCTATGTGGTGGCATCCTAAGTTAGAACAACTTAGAAACTTGGTCTAGGGTTCCCCATTTGCCTAGTTAGGTTAAATTGAATGACCTGAACATACATAAGTTTTAAGAATACAGGAAATGATAGGACAGAAGGAGATCGGTCCGTTGACCGGGTGAGTTGGGTGCCTAACACCTTCCCAACTCGTAACTTGACACTTACCCTTCTCTGGTAAGACTAGAAGCCAATCCATTGAGCATGAGTCATAGTGTCTCTCCAAGTGAGAGACCATTTATAGGTCCTAGACCTTATCTAGGTGGCGACTCCATATTTTACTCCGTCCATTGGCATGGATGGATAAAAGTAACCAAGGCGAGAGCCTAATTTTGATTTCGTGAAGGATCATTAAAAATCCATTATCCTCACAACAGGTAAGACAGGGAAACCATTGTTGCCATCACAGTGGGTGGCAGAAATGGAGAAAAACTTTCGTATGATGATGTGTTCTGAGGATGAAAAGGTATTGTTCGCCACGCATATGTTAAAAGAGGAGGCAAATGCTTGGTGGAATTCTACACGGGCATATCAGGAGACCAAGCATACGCATATTGACTGGGCAGTGTTTAAGGGAGCTTTCTTCAATAAATATTTCTTGAAGAGTTTCAGAGATCAGATGGAGAAAGAATTCCTCAACCAACAGCAGTCTCAGTCGACTGTAGATGCTTACCAGCAAAGGTACGATGAGCTATTTTTCTTTGCACCGGCAAGCATGCAAGAAGAAGAAACCAAGACACGTAGGTTCACCGTGGGACTGCGTGGAAGCATTAGAGAGCACATCTTGGGTCTGGAAAAGAAGGTTTATAATGAGGTTGTACAGGTAGCGAGAGTGATTAAGTCAAGTCAAAAGGACAGTTTCTTTGCTTAGAACAGGGGACTGAAGAGAGCAGCTACTGAGACTTCAGGTGGCGGTAATAATAGACCATTCCACCCATACAAGGCTCAGTCCACTACAGTGCTTGTAAGGAACAATACTGCACCACCTATGCCGCAGTTCGCTGGACAAAATCCGAATATCAAATGCTATAACTGTCAGCAGCTGGGTCATGTTGCAAGAAACTACACTCTACCTAGGAAAACACTTCCACAACAAGGAAAGGTATTTGCAGTAACTACTGAGGAGGCAGTCGCATCACCTGATGTGGTCACTGGTATGATTTTACCCCTTACTATTTAACTTACAACTTTATTGTGTGTGAACATGTAGAATAATTAAATTTCAAGAACTGTAAATGTAGCTGGCATACCTGCCAGGGTAATCTTTGACTCTGGAGCCACGCACTCCTTTGTTTCTATTTCTTTTGGGAAGCGAATGGAATTACCTGTCAAGTATCTAAACCCAAGCTTGATAGTTCGCTCCCCACTAGGAGTCGAAGTGGCATTGAACAAATATTTTGGACCATGTATAGTTAGCATTGACGGCGAGATCTAGAAGCTAATCTGGTTCAACTCGAGATGGCAGACTTTGACGTCATCTTGGGAATGGATTGGTTAGGCCAACATTTAGCTAGTTTATTATGTGGTGAAAAGAAGCTTGTGCTTAAAGACGAGAAAGGAAAAGAGTTTAGCTTCACCGGGACCAAGTTACCTAGGAAGCGGAAGCTAATCCTCTCCGCCCTAAAAGCTAAGAGATGCTTAGAGAAGGAAGGAGTGGGGTATTTAGTGTCTGTAGTCGACATCACTGCTGAGGTGCCAAAGATGGAAGATCTAGATGTGGTGCGAGAGTTTCCAGATGTATTTCCAGAAGATCTCTCAGGTCTACCTCCAGACAGGGCTACAGAGTTCATGATAGACCTAATGCCAGGGTCGGCACCAGTGTAAGACCCGCACGCCACGAACCCGGCCTAACCTTATATTTTGTGTCAGGACCCGTCTACATATCATGGTCGAGCCAAGTGGACCAAGTGTGTGAAGAAAAACCAAGACCCAATATGAAAATTTACTCAACAACAGTCAAAATGAGGGTAGGGTCGCCGGGTTTTAACAGGCGGAGTCCGACCCCCCATCGACCCCATAACCGGGGGGTCGCAGGGGGTCTATGAATTGTACGACCCCCCCATCGACCCCCGATAATCGGGAAAAATAGCACGAACCGAAAATTAGGAAACTTTTCTAATTTCAATTGGAACCTTTCCTAAACTCAATGGGACTTATTTTGGGAGGTTTTACTCTATAAATAGGACGTCCCTAAGCCTCTTTCACTCCTTTTACAACCCTAATTGGATTGAGAGAAAGAGAAGAGAAGGAAGAGAAGGAGAAGAGAAAGAGACTTGAAGAAGAAGACCAAGGAGAAGGAAATTCAGAGGAAACTCTGAATCTCAGCAAACCTAAGGTATGGATACATTCCCCATGATTTATTTAAGACCTTAGAATGGTTTATGAAGAGGGTATGACTTAGAAGAAACCCAAATCACCCATCCATGGTTAGGTTTCAATGGAAACCATGGAGGAGATCATTGAAACCATATAGGTGAATAAAGAAAAGTTCTAAACCATAGAACATGTATGGAATGGATTATAGAAGCAAGCCATAGGACCCCAAACATGAATGAATGGACGAAATTTGATATTTTTGACTCAAACCATGGGGGGTCGCACCTAGGGTCGATGGAACCTCCGACCCTAGCATCGACCCCCAGCATCCGGGATGTTCGGGAAAGGAGGGGGTAGCACCTAGGGTCGATGGAACCTCCGACCCTAGGCATCGACCCCAATTAACAAAGAAGCTGTAAAAATTAGAATAAATTCTAATTAAATTCTATCGACTTTGTTAGGTCTTATAGCAATATAATATCTATATAAAGGTGATTCTTAAAGCTTGAAAGAGGATCTACTAGCAAGCTAAGGTGAGGGAACAAGACCTAAACTAATTGGTTAATAACAAACTATTTTTATTTCTTGAGTCCAATACCATGATTGTGATATGTGTGTGTGCTTGTAATGTGCATTCAACATGTCATCCAATATTTCTATTATTACTGTTCATGCATATTTAAATTTATTGATTATAACATGATGATGTTGATGATGGTAGGGATAGGCATGTGAATGTTTGAGTTTGGCTGGTGTACATGGTGCAGGTAGGGATGGTATCAATCGGTACTTCGATGCCGTTCTCATCGGGGTATATTGTGCCATGGTCTATTCAAGTCATGTCCACTAAGCAAGTGTTAGTGTGCTTGATGCGAGTGGAGCATCAGGGGGAGGACATGACATTATGGTTTAGCCTGGTCACCAGACTCTAGCTCTATCTCTACTCAAGTCTTGTCCACTAACATCGTCGTATCGCCATTACCTTAGCGGAACTAATATGTCGTAGGGCATCAGGGGGGACGTGGCATTGTGGTTCAGCCTGGTCACCAGACCCTAGCTATATCTCTATGGATGTATTGAGGGATGCTGGGGTGAGGCCTTGGATACATTGTTTGACATTAGGGTTGGTTAGTTGCGAGCCTAGTTTATAAGCCCTCACCAACAGGAGCTTACGTGTTGGTATGGCAACCGATGCAGCCATGCCGTTTTCATGGGGTGTATATTGTCCATGGTGTGTGCATGTGGGGCGATAGTGTTATTTTTATTGGGCGTTTCTACACACTCGTGTATAGAGGTGCGGCGGCCACCTATCCTTTCTATAGCACATTGCAAACTTTAAACCAGACCAAAGATATGAATTGATTGCATGCATATGTATTGTTGCATTGTGTTGTTTGATCACTGAGCCGTATTTTGTGCTCACCCTTTCGAATTCGAATACTTTTAGTTGATGATGCAGATACCACCGTTGAAGATTATATGAACGCTCTCGTGTACAGGCCTGTGGCGACAATGGAATCTGAAGACTTAGTGGATATGCATGACTCCTCATGCGAGTGCAACTCATGCGTATTCAATTAGATTTTGTTTAGATTTTATTAAATACATATAATTGATATTTATTTAATTATGTCTCAGTTGATTTAACAATAATTTGATATTTATTTATGGTTATCACAGTTAGATTCTCAGTTCATTTACTATAAGGCTTCCGCTATTGTGTATTTACTTTGATTATGAATGTGGATGTATGAGGTTTAGATAACACGGATATAGCCTACTCGAGATCCTGATTGAACCGTTGGTTTATTGACGGTTCATCGCACCATTCTGAATAGTATGGAGTTGGGGTGTGACAACTTGGTATCAGAGCTCTCGTAGGCCTTACCCATTAAACCTGAATACTACCACTGGAGTCCATGAACTGAGTTAGGATAAATTAAAAGCTTTAATACAAACACCGTAAGCACTTGTGTTGGTTGAGACAGAACTTAACAAGACAATAATGTACATATAAAAGGTGGAACCATATATATACAATCAAACAGAAAGAGAAGACCAAAATTCATCCTGATAAACAAAAAATATAGGGTATTATCTATAAGTTGGGCAGTTATCTAGGAATACAAAGGATATAGTACAGTAAGAAGAAAAAGGAAGCATCCGTAAAGCGGGAAAAATTGAATGCCGAGTTGGTACTCACAAGATGTGAAACTCGACGTATGACAAAGGAAGGAGAAAATGGCTAGTAATGCCTAATTCCTGCAAAGGTTAAAGGGAAAGGTCTCGGGCTAAATCCAAACAGAGATAAGAGAATAATGGCCACACATTAAGAATAAGAGCAACTATAAAGAAGCTTAAGCTATACTCCTGGGTGACGTGGAGACTCAGAGTGAGATCCATTACAAGCTGATCTATTGCCCACTAAGCAAGAAGAGGATGTTACAACTTGACCCCACTACTATCTGGGTCGAGAATGGGTAATGAAAACTCATCTGAGTAGATGCTAAATAATGATAATTAGATTGGAGCAAATCAAAAGAGGTGAATAACTAGGCCACTCCAGCCAATCACCTGGACTACCAAGTACCTTAGCCATGATTGTAATAAACTTGGTCTGACAAAATACAAGAGCAACAACAAAGAAAAACAGATAATGGCTTAGTAGAGAAGAAAAACACAAAATTTTGGCATTATAACGACGTAAATTGGTCAAAAGCCTCACTTTTCACCCAAACACGGGGGCAGGAGGACTTAAGTAGATTCTAAACTATCCTGTAAGACCTATACCGTTGGAAATGTTAACTAATGGGATTCAATTTGAAGAAATTTTAAGAAATTCAAAAATTTCGACAAATTGGGCAAAAGAGAAAATCTCAAGTTTCTCGATAACCAAACGATGAAACTCAAATATTTTGAGGGCTTTCGTCCATTGACCCACCAACAACAAAATCCCCCAATAAAAATCAAAATTTTATGATTGAAAAAAGTTTAATTGGAAGAAAACGAGATATATGAGCAAAAACCTAGGTAAGGAAACCTAAAAACATGAAAACGTAGAAGATATACCTGTAGAGGAGGTATAGTCGTCGAAATAAGAAGCATAAACCACCAACGGATCGGAGTTGCCATTGTAGCAACTCAGAGGGACGAGACGAGTCGAAACGAAGGAGGAAGAATGGGAAATGGACTCAGAATCGGAACTTAAAAATCTGATTTTTAGTCCGAGGGTTGGAGAATTCGACCAAGACCATCGACCCACCCATATCGACCCCCGCATCGACCCTCGGCTCTTGGGAACCTGACAGAGAACTAGGGGTCGCACCCTGGGTCGGACATACTCCGACCCACCCATCGACCCCCGGCTCTCGAGAAAAATGGATGATTTCCCAAGGTCAGATACTGAGGGTCGGATACCCATCAACCCCCACCATCGACCCTGCATAGAAAAGATAGTATTTTTCACTGAATGATCTGAAAAATTTGAAAATACCATTGGTTAGTGTATCCAAATATGAGAATGAAGTATATAATGATTGCCTCACGTGTTCTATGACTTTTCAGACACTACACCACCAGAATAGGAAATGGTTGGGCGAAGAGGGAACAGACGAGGACGTAACCAAATCCCACCACCACCACCGGTAGATGAAACCAGTCATGAAATTCCTGAAGTACCAGAGAATCCAAACGTGGCACTGCCAGGAGATAATGGTCAGGCAAATCCTATAAACTTGTCAGCCCCACCTATAGATTTAGTTACAGTAGTAATGAACTTGGCACAACAACTGCAACAAATACAATAGGTGCAAACTAATATGCAAGCTACCATAGGCGTGGTTTTCCAGCTGCACATACGACACAGATGCCAGCAGGATAGGCAAGCACAATACCAGGGGGAAATAATGCAGTTCCCCATGCACCTCAAACACCAGTCATGCAATCTCCAGTGCAAAACCCTGAGATAGCTCAAGGTGGTTATCAGTACCAACCACCTATGTATGGGGCCTATGCTCCGTATCAAGCTGGACCGCTCCACACTGGTCGGGCATTTTCTTAAGATGAAGCCCAAAGAATTCGATGGTAAGCCAGCATATCCTTTGTGGACGGCACACTGGATTGACGAAATGAAAAGAAATTTTATGATGACGACCGTAAATGAGGAAGAGAAAGTGCTGTGTGCCACATTTACGCTCAAGAGCGATGCACACCATTGGTGGAAGTCTACCAGTACATATCTATTAACCAAACACGCCCACTTGACCTGGGATATATACAAAGAGGCATTTTTTGAGAAATACTTCCCTAGAAGTTTCAGAGATTCTATGGAGAGAGAGTTCCTAAGTTTATATCAGGGGCAGATGACTGTCGACGCATATCAACAGCGTTATGAGGAGCTGTTTTTCTTTGCACCAGTCAGTATGTAAGAGGAGGATACGAAAATCCAAAGGTTCGTCATGGGACTTAGAGGAAGCATACGCGAACATGTTTTGGATTGGAGAAGAAAATCTACAATGAAGCTATACAAATTGCTCGAGTGATAGAGTCGAGCCAGAAAGAGAGCTATTTTACTCAAAATAGGGGAATCAAAAGGCCAAATGAAAATTTTACAACGGAGGGAACACCAAGGTATTCCAACCCTTCCGTACCTAGGGCTTCAATGCTGCAACCAAAACCATTTCAGCAACCCCACGACAACCAAAGCAAAATGGTGAGGGGATTAGATGTTTTAACTGCAACCAAGTAGGGCATGTCTCAAGAGAGTGTACTAAGCCCAGAAAACAACTACAACAAGGAAGAGTTTACGCTGTTTCAGCCAAAGATGCTATCGCATCGTCTGATGTGGTCACAGGTATGACCTGAACCTGTCATTTTATGTTACATTGCATGAGCATGTAGACTAAATTAAAACAAATCACAGGTATTGTACCTAGTAATGGCATTCCTGCCAGAGTGCTCTTTGATTATGGAGTTACTTATCCTTTTATATATGTGTCATTTGGAAAGAAACTAAATATATCCCTTAAATCTGTAGATTACAAACTGCTTATACGATCACCGATGGGAATTATGAAGTCCAAGGAAGGACCCAGTATAAATGCTACCTTATATTTCACAGCAATAGATTCAGATTTAGAAGGAGAGTAACATATAATAGAAACTCGTGATGATCCAATTAAGCGAGAATTTATGGATGAACTTATGGAGAAATGATTCGTCGGTGGCGCTTGTGGCATTAAAGATCATCTCTGAATTGATGGATGAAGTAGAAGTAGTAATTTTATTAGGTCTGTATATAGGAACGGTGTAAGCAGACTTAAAAAAAGAAAACCAAACCCTGACTTTTGTTTTGGGAATGGAATTGCAGTATCGTGAACTATGTCAATGATTTGCCACTGACT
>JAMYWD010000238.1:0-30000 GCA_028583415.1 Protea cynaroides
AAGCATTCTCATCTCATAGGTAGTCAAGATACCATGCAGTTCATCTATAGTCAATGTATCCAAAGTGGTAATTTCTTCAAGGGCCGACATCTTGGCATTAGACAGTTTTGGAAGTGTCCTCAACACCTTCTTGACCACATGAATCTCCTTTAACTCTTCACCCAATGCTCTTATTGCATTGGTGATCTTGTTTACTCTGTTCAGGTAAAACTCAATTGTCTTACCTTCACTCATTTTCAGACTTTCAAATTAAGATCTCAATATCTGTAATTTAGCCTCCTTGATTTTGCTATCTCCTTCATGTACGCTCTGTAACTTGTCTCATATCTCCTTTGATGTTGGACAGCTGATTACTCGAGTAAGCTCATTACTTGAAAGTGCAGCTAGAAGAGCTGTGACAGCCTTAGCTTCAATTTCTCTCTTCTTTATCTCAACAGCATCACTGATATCTTTAGTTGTGTGCCTGTACCCATTCTTCACTGCGAGCCATACCCCATATCCTTGTGCAATCAGGTAAGCTTCCATTCTAACTTTCCATATGTTGTAGTTGGAGCCATCAAACATCGGAATTCTGCTATGCCCATGATGTTCTTCACTTGTAGCCATAATTCAGTCTCAATGCACTATCTGTACGCAAAGCTGTCAAAATTCTTCCCTTGGGAACCTTGCTTTGATACCACTTGTTATTCCCAGGTTGAGACTGAGAAGGGGGGTGAATCAGTGACTACTAAAATTCCTTTTCACTATTCTGATTATGACCTGATGCTATGCATAGGCTGCCAGGAGCTGTTGATCAATTGTGCAATGCTGCCTTGAGCTAATTTCTTGAGACACTCCCACAGACAATCTATCAAACACATTTCGTGCACACACCAACCACACGGCTTGGCCTGCCAAGTGTGTACACCCAGACCTGCAGCACACAGACTTCTAATACACAATCACAAGCACATGCATGGAACACACAATATAACGTGGTTCACCAATCACACACTGTGATGGCTACTCTACGGAGCAATACCCTAACCAAGGTTTCGCATATACCCAATACACAACAGAAATGCTACGGGTGCACCTATAACCCCGATGCTACAACATCAACCGCATTCACACAGCTACAACTGTGTCCTAGGCATCAACCCCAACTCTAGTCAAGCACCCACTTGACAGGTTATACAATATGTATGTCAAATGATTACAAACCCTTCCCTTATAGCATTGATACAGTAAATAGAGTTTGTGTGCGAGTTTACCTCCCGGTCTTGCTCACTACTGATGCAAGTATCACTGTCCAAGCATCTCGGTTTCGTCTTGGACTTTACAGCTTGTTCTTCACCAGAACAACTCCATAGGAAGCTCACCGCTGGTCCACTTACTCTTTTCAAGCTTCAGCGAAGCTTTCATGGCCTCACTCTGCCAATAGGAGTCTCTCTCTCTCTTGGAGAAGCTTCAATGGTGGGTTTCCTTCAAAATCGCTATTAAATTCCTTCAGCTCAAGCTCAAACCTCTCCCAAAGTTTTCTGCTCGGAAAATCCTTCAGTTTGATATATTATGGGCCTCAATCCGATATCAGACGACCGAGATATCATCAAAATACGTTTGGCCAGTGAGATTATTCCAAAAGGTATCTCCGGCCCTGATTCGGTGCGCCGCAACGCACACAATCGCCGCCCTCGCTGATGTACCGTACGCCGCTGTTTTCTTCTGATTGGCAGAGAGGGCATCTATTGTTTTAGACCGCTGGATCGGTCTCTTAATGGCGGGATTTCTTCTAGATCGTCAGATCGATCAGATCCCGTCAACGAAATTCGGCATCTATACAATCCTTCAGATTGGAATCTTCGGCGCCGCTATATCATGTGCGCGCTACACTGTATCTTGGGCTCGGCTCCATGCGACGCGAATTACAGCAGTAAGTTGCCTCCAGCCAATGGGAAGCGTCATGATGGAATCTGAGCGCGATTTCTGCGCTACACCATAGCCCGCTTTTTTTAGGATCGCCGATTTGGAATCTTGCTGTCGTGGCTTGATCCGAGCCATCAATATCGAATTTTCTCCTTTTTGAAAGGACCAAAATGCCCTTAACAATTTTGGAAATGGCCTCTGTAACCGGTGAATATCACCTACAGAGAAGCTGATTCCAGTAGTGTCCGAGATTTTTCCTTCATTGCGGCATTTGGTCGAACAATTTACGTGCATGCCAATAGCCTTGCGTTGGCTTGCGACGCGGGGCGGTGGGTCTTACAGGCCTGCGAGCTTGCGGCGTGGCATAGCACGCATGGGCTTGCTGCTGTGCGCAACTGTGCTGTGCGCATGGCTTGGCTGTTTACGCGGCTGTGCTGTGCGCATGGCCTGGCTGTGTGCGCGGTTGTGATGTACGCATGGCTTGGCTGTGTGCGCGGCTGTGCTGTGCGCATGGCCTGGCTGTGTGCGCGGCTGTGCTGTGCGCATGGCCCTGCTGGCATGACTCCCTGCTGTGCATGCTGCTGGGCATGCTGGCATGGCCTGCTGGCCTGGTGCCTCGGGCATCTGCCATTGCTGGCCTGGCCACCCAAGGTGGGACCCACCTTGTCCCCACCTATTCTCTCTCCTCCATTTTCTCTCTCTTCTTTCTCTCTCTTCAGTAGGACTTTCTCATCAGCTGGGCTTCATTCTCTTTGGATGCTTGACTGATAGGGAGTCCTACAGATACTCTCTCTCCTCCATATCATTAACTGATAGAGAGTCCTACAGATACTCTCTCTCCTCCATTTCACTTTCTCTGCTAAGGTTGCCAACAATGACAACACTTACTGCAATGCCTGGATAGGGTTTCAACAGAGGTAGAGTTAACCAATGTCTCAGCCCATTCAGGACGGCCATTTTTCACCCAACACTTATCAACATTATGATTTGGCTTCCCATAGTGAGTGCAAAACTGAGTACCTTTATCAATGTTCATTCGTTTTGAACCACGACCAAAAGAGCCACGACCTCGACCAGTACACGACCTCGAGATGTGGATCCTCTTCCCCACCCAGCATATAGGGCTGAATTATCTTGTGGCTGTGTAGAACTATTTGAGGGAACCAACCGTTGTAGTCAAAAAAAGGTTTCATTGAGGGTAGGAATCTTCTCACTAGACAACAACTGGGTCTTAAAGGCTTGGTACTCAGGTGGAAGACCAGTTAAAAATTTTCCAACATAAAACTCTGATTGTTGGGCCTTGAGTTGCTTGAGATCATTGGTAAGAGGCTGGATAGCCTGCAATTCTTCAAGTAGACCCTTAAACCCACTATAGTAGGCATTTAGTGATTTATGTCACACCCCAATCTGATCCAACCAGAATGGTGTGAGTGAACCGTCATTGAACCAACGGTTTACACTAGGATCTCGAATAGACCGTGTCCACTCATACAAACCATTGCACATAACCACAATCAGAATATAAATAATATAGCGGAAGTCTTTAAATAGAATGAACTGAGTATCTATTGATAATTTAAATAAAATATCCCATTATTCAAATTCAATCATAAAATATAATATCATTACATCTCTTAAAAAGTCAACCGAAAATAACTGAAACAAATAAATAAAATCAACCACAGGTACACGCAGAAAGGGCATTCGCATGAAGCGTCATTCTCGTCCTCTCCTGCCTGTACACCCAGAGCAGCAACATCACCACACGTCGAAGCGTTCATATAGTCGTCCACTGTGTAACCTGCATTAACATCTAAAATAATGTACGTACAAAGGGTGAGCTCACAACTTAGCTCAGTAAGACAATCAGACAGTTTCACAATATTATGCATGAGTAACAATCATTTTTATGCTATGGTCTGGTTTAAGTTTGCAATGTGCTATAGAAAGGTTTGGTGGCCCCCGCACCTCTATACACGAGTGTGTGACACCTTATGGATCACACCCCCATTGGCCCACATGCATCCATCATGGAATAGAGATAGAGCTAAGATACCCCCGTACCTCCCCTGATGCTCTACCCATACCAGTACCTAAGCCCCCTACTGGCCAGGGCTCGCAAACTGGACTCGCAACTAACCAATCCTATATGTCATCAACGTACGCTCTATCCCAGCACAGCCGTCTACGACATAGAGATAGAGCTAAGGCATCCCCGTACCTCCCCTGATGCCCTATCCGCAACTAATCCACTAGGATAGAAACATAACGCAGGTAGACCCTATCCCAACATAACTCCCTACGGCATAGACATAGAGCTAAAGCATCGTGGACAAGCCAGCGTCGACCTCGGAGACCACAGTGCCACATAACCCTGGCCAGGCCAGCATCAACATCGGAGACCATCGTACCACGACCTTCCCCTGATGCCCCACCCGTACCAAGCATGTTAAGATAGAATACTACAAAAAGTGTCAGTGTGAGGAATGATCCCAGGCCCATGCCCCACTCCACACACCAACGAAAACAATCACATGCCTAACAATCACATCCTATCAATGCATGAACAATAATAATAACAGAAAGTAAAGGATGGCATGTGAATATGCACATACTTCACATCATATATATTCAGGTGATTAACAAAGATTTACTGTCCATTAATTATTAGGTTTATGTCAAATTCCCTTACCTGGCGCTCGTTTGATAGCTTGCTCCACGTCGCAAGATCCAAACGTGCTATCACAAAGTCCTACAATATTATTAGGGTTTCATTATAATAGTTTCCTTAAGGTTTCACGTTGGTCGGAAACCAACAAAGTCCAAAACCAGCCTTTCAGAGCTAACCGGTCACAACATACCGATTGCAGCTCTGTGAGCAAACTAGCAACCAGTATGGTCGACCGGTATGTCTCTGGAAGACCATACACTTGATTTTTCGACTGCCGTCGATCGATTTCCTTGGATTTTTAGGGTTTCTCTTATCCATCTAAGTCTAATCTTTGAGTTAGAGTTATCCCCAACTCATTCAAGTCTTATTTCGATGAATATCATCTCAGAACTCGAATCTAAGGTTTGACGGCCACTTAGGGTTTTAAGGTCCAGTTAGGGTTTTAGATCAATACCTACTTTGCATGGTATTGATCCACCCACACAACTATCCTCGAGTCATAGGGTAAGAAGAGTGGTTAAAACACTTACCGTTGACTAGCGTAACGGGAGCGTCGTCGAACGGTAATGGCGGCACCTCCTTCTTCTTCCTAGCTCCTTCTCCTTTTCAACCTCTTTCTCTTCTCTAGGGTTTGTGAGAGACAATGGAAAGGATTTGAGGAGGTTTAAGGGTGTATTTATAGGCTAAAATTAGGGTTTAGTAACCCTAATAGGATTAGGAAAGTCTAAGGATTCAGAATTGGGAAAGTGGGACCCGTAGAGATCAAACTCTGGATCTCCGTAGTCAGCTGCGCAGAGCTGACCGGTTGACTGGTACCAAGATCGGTACCATCGACCGGTCAACATAAAATGACACTTATTTGACCGTCTTTGATCCGATTTCGTACCTGTTTGTCATCCGCTCGTCCCGTCTGGCCCGGTGATGATCGAAAGACCTGCTACGACATGAAATCAAGGTTTAGACCGGGTTTATGGCGTGCGGGTCTTACAACTCCCCCACCCTTAAAAGAATTTCATCCCAAAATTTGCATGTAGGTCTCACAACTCCCTCACCCTTAAAAGAAATTTCGGCCTCAAAATTTGAACGTACCTTGATCGTCGAAAAGATTAGGATACTCCTTCCTCATTGCGCTCTCCTCTTCCCAAGTAATTTCTTTGACATTTTGGCTTCTCCAATGCACCTTCACATAATGGATATCCTTGGTTCGAAGTTGCTGTACCTTTCGGCTTGAGAGCATCACAGGCACCACGTCAAATGTTAAGTCTTCAGTCAAGTCGGGGGTCTCTTTGTCAAGATGTGCGATGGATCTCTGACATACTTTTTCAATAATGATACATGGAACACATCATGGACACTTGACATAGATGGTGGTAGAGCCATGTGATATGCTACGTTACCACGTCTAGCCAATATCTCGTATGGTCCCACATACCTGAGGCATAGCTTCCCCTTCTTACCAAACCTTTTCAGACCTCGCACCAGTGATATCTTCAAGAATACTTTGTCACTCACTGCAAACTCCAGATCTCGACGTCGATTATCCGCATAGTGCTTCTGTCGAACTTGGGCTGTTTTTATTCTTTCTTTGATCTGATCAATCACTCGGAAATTTTCTTCAACAAACTCCGGTCCTACAATTCTTCTTTCTCCCACCTCGTTCCATAACAGAGGTGTATGACACTTCTTCCCATAGAGTGCTTCATATGGGGCCATCTGAATTGTAGTCTGATAGCTATTGTTATAAGCGAACTCGATGAGTGATAGTTTCTCATCCCAAGCTCCCTTGAAATCTAATGCACAAGCTCGAAGCATATCTTCTAAAATTTGAATAGTTCATTCCATTTGTCCGTCCGGTCCTGAGGGGTGAAAAGCTGTCTTGAACTTCAACTTTGTACCCATAGCTTTCGTAATCCTTCCCGAACTTTGATGTAAAACGGGGGATCTCCGTCGGATACTATACTCTCGGGACGTCATGAAGTCCGACTATATTATCAACATATAACTTGGCCAGCTTCTCCATGGTATCGAGGTATGACCGTAATAAATCGAGCTGTCTTGGTGAGTCGGTCGACTATAACCCAAACCGCATCCACCGACCTTGGTGTCAAAGGTAGGCCCGGTGTGAAATCCATGGTGATACAATCCCACTTCCATGCAGGTTCTGGTAATGGTTGTAGTAAACCTGTGGGTCTCTGTCTTTCTGTTTTAACTTGTTGACAATTTAGACATTGGAACACGAAACGAGCTATATCTGCTATCATACCCCTCCACCAATATAGTCTTCTTAAATCATGTTACATTTTGGTACTTCCTGGATGTACCGAATATGGAGTGTAATGAGCTTCAGTCATAACTCAATCTCTGATATTGCAGTCTTCACTCTCAGGTATACATAACCATCCGCGATACCTGAGTACCTTGTCTGAATCCAAGGTCAAGTCAGAATTTCTCGTACCCTTCTCTAAGTCTTCTTGCACTGTCTTGAGATGTGGATCCTGTAGGATTGCTACCTTGACTTCATCAACTAGATCCAGTGAGATCTTCAAAGCTGCGAACATCATGGTGAACTTATGAATTAAGCCTTGCTCAACTGGATCTTCTGCAGTCTCTATTATATACTCTTCATCGCCTTCAATTGAACTTGAGGCTGCGGCACATAATGCAGCATTTGTACTTGGTCCTGCCTCAGGTTTCGATGCCCACTTTCTGCTTAAGGTGTCAGCCACCACATTTGCTTTGCCCGGATGGTACTGGATGTCACAATCATAATCTTTCAACAATTCCAGCCATCTCCTCTGTCTCATATTCAGATCCTTCTGAGTGAAAAGATAAGTTAAGCTCTTGTGATCTGACTTAATCTGAAACTTCTCACCATACAAGTAGTGTCTCCAAGTCTTGATGGCATGTATAACCGCTGCTAGCTCCAAATCATGCATAGGATAGTTCTTCTCATGCTCCTTTAACTGTCTTGATGCGTAGGCAATCACCTGTTCTCCTTGCATCAATACACACCCGATACCCAACCCTGAAGCATCCGTATATAAAGTAAACGGTACGCTTGGTTCTGGGATGGTCAGGATAGGTGCAGAGACTAGTCTTGATTTCAAAGTCTGAAAGCACTTCTCGCACTCATCTGTCCATATGAATTTTTCCCCCTTCTTGGTCAATCTGGTGAGTGGAACAGCGATCTTGGAGTAATCTTCCACAAATCTTCTATAATAACCAGCCAACCCAAGGAAACTACGAATCCCTGCAACAGATTTTGGTGCTTTCCATCCTACTATAGCAGCTATCTTACTTGGATCAACCTTGATACCGTCTTTAGATACTACATGGCCCAAGAAAGCCACTTCCTTCAGCCAAAACTCGCACTTCTTGAACTTAGCATAAAGCTTCCCTTGTCTTACCGTTGTAGGGCTTCTCTTAAGTGTGTTGTATGAGCCTCCATGTCCTTTGAGTAAACCAATATATCATCAATGAATACGATGACCGAAGTATCCAACATATCATGAAACACTCGGTTCATCAGTTCCATGAATGACGCTGGGGCGTTGGTCAGCCCGAATGACATAACTAGAAACTCATAATGCCCATACCTCGTCCTGAAAGCAGTCTTCGGAATATCTCCGGCCTTGATCTTCAGTTGGTGATACCCCGATCGGAGATCAATCTTCGAGAAAACCTTTCACCCTGCAATTGATCGAACAGATCATCGATTCTAGGCAAAGGATATCGATTCTTGATCGTTAACTTGTTCAGTTCACGGTAGTCAATGCATAGTCTTACACTTTCGTCCTTCTTCTTGACAAATAATACAGGTGCTCCCCAAGGTGAAATGCTAGGTCGTATGAAACCCTTATCTAATAATTCTTGTAATTGGGTCTTCAACTCCTTTAAATCGGTAAGGGCCATCCTGTATGGTGCTTTAGACACCGGCGCCGAACCTGGCATAAGGTCTATCACAAACTCTATAGCTCTGTCCAATGGTAGACCTGGAAGCTCCTCTGAAAATACATCTGGGAACTCTCGAACCACATCTATATCTTCCATCTTGTGTGACTCCGTCGTGATGTCGACTACAGATACTAGATACCCCACTCCCCCTTTCTCTAAGCATCTCTTAGCTTTTAGGGCGGAGAGGATCAGCTTCTGCTTCCTATGTAACTTGGTACCAGTGAAGCTATACTCCTTCCCCTTTCTGTCTGTAAGCACAACCTTCCTTTCACCACATAATAAGATAGCTGAATGATGGCCTAGCCAATCCATTCCCAAGATGACATTAAAGTCAGCCATCTCGAATAGCACCAAACTTGCTTCTAAGTCTCGGCCCTCAATACATACTGTACATGGTCCATAATATTCAGTCAAAGCCACTTCGACTCCTAGCGGAGAGCGAACTATCTAGCTTGGGTTCAAGTGCTTAATTGGTAACTCCATTCATTTCCCAAAGGAAATAGAAACAAAGGAGTGCGTGGCCCTAGAGTCAAATAGTACTCTGGCAGGTATACCAGCTACATTTACAATTCCTGAAATTTTATTATCCCTTAGTTCTACATGCGCATACACACAATGAAAATAGTAAGCCAAATAGCAAGGGATAGAGTCATACCAGTGGCCACATCGGGTGATGCGACTGCCTCTTCGGTAGTGACCGCATATACTTTTCCTTGCTGGGGAGGCTGCTTCCTAGGTAGAGTACAGGTCTTTGCAATATGACCCACTTGCTGACAGTTGAAACATTTAATGTTCGGATTACGTCCAGCGAACTGTGGCACAGGTGGTGCCGTATTGTTCTTTGCAGGCACTGTAGCGGTCTGAACCCTGTATGGGCAGAAAGGCCTATTGTTACCGCCACCCGAACTCTCAATAGCGGGTCTCTTCACTCCCCTGTTCTGTGCAAAGAAGTTGTCCCTCTGACTGGATTCTATCACTCTTGCAACCTGTACAGCCTCATTATAAATTTTCTTGTCCAGCCCCAATATGTGCTCTCTGATGCCTCCACGTAGTCCTATGGTGAACCTGCGTGTCTTGGTCTCTTCTTCTTGCATACTTGCCGGTGCGAAGAAAAATAACTCCTCGTACCTCTGTTGGTAAGCATCCACAGTCAACTGAGACTGTTGTAGATTGAGGACCTCCCTCTCCATCTGATCCCTGAAACTCTTCGAGAAGTATTTATCGAAGAAGGCAACTTTGAATGCTTCCCAATCCACCTGTGTATGCTTCGTCTCCAGATATGCCCGTGTAGAATTCCACCAACCATTCGCATCTTCCTTCAGCATATGAGTGGCAAACAGGACCTTTTCATCCTCTATACAAGTCATCAGTCGAAAATTCTTCTCCATTTTTGCAATCCACTGTGCTGGCCACAATGGTTTCCCTGTCTTACATGTGAATGAAAAAGGCTTTAGCTTTAGGAATCTGTCCACCGCCCGACTCAGATCGTGTTGTCCCTGTGTATTCATTCTATACCATGGTGGTGGATACGGATATGCTCCCTGATAAGCAGAAGATGACGGAAACTGGTACGGTGGTGGTACATTCTGGGGTTGGCCCATAGGCACTGGACTACCATGCGTCGGCTGTGTAGTATTATTCCCTCCAGACTCGGGCGTACCTCTAGTGGGAACAGAACCCGGTGGCCTGAACATCTTCAATATCTCGCTCAAGAATTCTTTCTGCTGAGCTTGCATTTGATAGACCAGGTTTGTAACAATGGTCTCAGAATTCCTGTGAGGTGGGCCAGGCAAATTTGTCGATACCCTGGGAACCCGTTCTTCCTCAACTTTCGGGCTTGGCTCTCTAACATGGCCTGGTTCAACCTGTTCTTCTTCCTCGAGGCGCACCCTAGCCTGGTGACGCTTTCGACCTCTATGACCGTTTCCCTCTACCATCTCAGACTGTTCTGCTTGGATCTGAGAAGAGGACATAACACATGGGAACAATAGTAGTGGTGTTAGTCTTGAACAATATAAGGCAAAACAGTCGTAAAGTAAAAATTTCAATTTACATAATTTTAAAAAAAATTTAATTTTTTTTTCTGGCTATTCTGGTGCTGACCGGTCGCAACATACCGGTCGCACCACTGTAGAAAAGTTGCGACCGGTATAGTCGACCGGTCAGAATATAAGCGGTCGCAGCCCTATAAGGGTACCGGTCGACCGGTATAGTCGACCGGTATGCCCAGAAAGGGCTTAAAAATCGCGAAAAGTGAGATTTTTCTCACTTTTCTTTCCTTCCTCTCCTCCGGTGGCGATTCTCCTCTGGATTCTGAGTTGCTACAGTCCGACTGGTGACCTTAGAAGCCAATTTCTTCCGTTCAAGACTTAGAACATCGTCTCCAGGTAGGTCTCTTCCCTCTCTAACAAGTTTTTATAAATTTTTCATATCGTCTTTATTTAGAATTCTAGGTTTTTCTTTGATTGAGAGATTCCAATCATAGGAACTCTTTTCCTTCGGCTTAGAAAGGGTTTAGGGACTCCTAAGAGCAAAATCCCTCAACCAATTTGAGGTTCCACCGAACGGTCTTTGGAAAAATCGAATTTTTAAAATTTTTGACCTAGGTATTCAAAAATTTCAAAATTTCTTGGTTTTTCTTAAATTCTTGAAATTGCTTGTTGTAATTGCCTGTGTTTGATTTGTTGAAGAGTGTGGGGGTTACGTAAGTCCTCCTCCCCAAGTTTTTGGGTGAGTTTGAGGATTTTTCCCAACTTACTATCGTTATGCTGCCAAAATTTCGACAAAATCTAATATTTTTCTTCTTATTTTTTTTTGTTTTGCAGTTTACATGGCTCCACGACGTGCTCTTGGCAAACGTCCTCATGGCTCGAGCGTGCGCACTCCTCAGCCACCAGCTCCATAACTCGACGAGCATTGGTTCCATTCCTTGGAGGCACAAGCTCGTTTTCCCTGGTTTGATAGCAAAAACATCGAATCTGGGCGGCAAGTTAACTTGGATCAGTTGGACAGGTTCGATGTGCGAGCAGCTTTTGATGCGCTTGGGTGGGTGCCTGTAATCTCCTACACAGATACCACTCGCCCCAACCTGGTTAAGCATTTCTATGCTAACCTGGAGCTGCATGGGAACATTGACGATCCCAATCAGAGTAGGGAATTGCGCATCTCCAGCTACATCAAGGGCGTCCACATCTCCTTCGACACTCACCGGTTGGCTGACCTGTTGGGGGTACCCAATGATGGAGACTTGGTATACTGCCCTCCAAAGGTGAAGGGCTATCTGAGCGAGGATTTACGCCGAGAGATAGCGGAGCAGATCCTAAATCCTGGGGCTCCTATGAATGCTGCTAGTCTGAAGCCCCTGGCTCGAGTTTGTAGCCGCATCATCCAGCATAACATTGTGCCCTAGAGCGGCCATTACAGTAAGTTATCTCAGCTCACTCAGTACATCACCTACTGCGTCTGCACCGGGGAGCGGGTCTCTCTCCCTTACCTCATCATCCGGACCATGCATCAGGCGAACCTGGCCGATCAGGCCAGTAACCATCCATACGGTCGTCTCATCACATTCCTTCTACGTCGCCTAGGTGTGAGCATGAGAGGCGAGGTGACTGTTGAGGACACCATGACATCCGACATCAACTGGGATGCCATTCTGAGGATGCAGATGGACAATCTGCCCGTTAGCGACGACGAGTTGGAGGCTCGCCCTCGCCCACTCAGGAGGGTAGCCGCCGCAGCAGCAGGAGCAGCACCAGCCAATGCGGCCTATGCGGCAGAGGCCAAGCGTGAAGATGACGAGGATAGGGCAGAGGGTGTACC
This sequence comes from Protea cynaroides, assembly GCA_028583415.1. Taxonomy (NCBI): domain Eukaryota; kingdom Viridiplantae; phylum Streptophyta; class Magnoliopsida; order Proteales; family Proteaceae; genus Protea; species Protea cynaroides. The sequence goes on from JAMYWD010000238.1 coordinate 12,353, forward strand.
AACACCAGCTCCACAGCCTACACCTGCAGTACTACCATCTACATCTACAGCTGGACCGTCTCATCCCCCTCCAGACCCGGTGTTGAGCATGTTCACTGAGATCAGGGACACTCAGAGGGTCATCCTAGAGTCTCAGCGAGAGATGGGTCAGGAGTTGGGACATCTGGCTCGTAGCCTATGGGTGACACAGGACCAGGTACTATGGCTTAGGGTCACTTACGAGCGATATTATGACATAGCGGACCCTATTCCTCCTAGGCCCCCTACCCCATGATTTTTCCTTTATTTTCTCTCTTTTCTTTCTTGATATGTTTATATATCAAGGTAACAGTCTGGCTTGTGGACTGTACCATGTAGCACTATTACATTCGATATTCAGTTTTCTGTTTAATGACAGTTTTATGGTTTTCCTAACTAGTGCATGGGTATCATTAGAATTCCATATTTAATATCGTATATTATGCTCTTTCTTAGTCCGTTTCAGGTATCAAACAATGCTTAGGGTGTGTTTGTATTAAAATTTTTAAATTTTTCCTAACTCAGTTCATCGACTTAATTAAGTGCAATATGGTCTGTGGACAGAGCGTGAGAGCTCTGATACCAAGTTGTCACACCCCAATTCTGATCCAACCAGAATGGTGTGAGTGAACCGTCATTGAACCAACGGTTCACACCAGGATCTCGAATAGACCGTGTCCACTCATACAAACCATTGCACATAACCACAATCAGAATATAAATAATACAGCGGAAGTCTTTAAATAGAATGAACTGAGTATCTATTGATAATTTAAATAAAATATCTCATTATTCAAATCCAATCATAAAATATAATATCATTACATCTCTTAAAAAGTCAACCGAAAATAACTAAAACAAATAAATAAAATCAATCACAGGTACACGCAAAAAGGGCACTCGCTGAAGCGTCAAGCTCGTCATCTCCAGCCTGTATACCCAGAGCAGCAACGTCACCACACGCCGGAGCGTTCATATAGTCGTCCACTGTGTAATCTGCATCAACATCTAAAACAAAGGGTGAGCTCACAACTTAGCTCAGTAAGACAATCAGACAGTTTCAAATATTATGCATGAGTAACAATCAATTTTATGCTGTGGTCTGGTTTAAGTTTGCAATGTGCTATAGAAAGGTTTGGTGGCCCCCGCACTTCTATACACGAGTGTGTGGCACCTCATGGATCACACCCCCATTGGCCCACATGCACCCATCATGGAATAGAGATAGAGCTAAGATACCCCCGTACCTCCCCTGATGCTCTACCCATACCAGTACCTAAGCCCCTACTGGCCAGGACTCGCAAACTGGACTCGCAACTAACCAATCCTATATGTCATCAACGTACGCTCTATCCCAGCACAGCCGTCTACGGCATAAAGATAGAGCTAAGGCATCCTCGTACCTCCCCTGATGCCCTATCCGCAACTAATCCACTAGGATAGAAACATAACGCAGGTAGACCCTATCCCAACATAACTCCCTACGACATAGAGATAGAGCTAAAGCATCGTGGACAAGCCAGCGTCGACCTCGGAGACCATAGTGCCACATAACCATGGCCAAGCCAGCATCAACATCGGAGACCACCGTATCACAACCTTCCCCTGATGCCCCACCCGTACCAAGCATGTTAAGATAGAATACTACAAAAAGTGTCAGTGTGAGGAATGATTCCAAGCCCATGCCCCACTCCACACACCAACGAAAATAATCACATGCCTAACAATCACATCCTATCAATGCATGAACAATAATAATAACTGAAAGTAAAGGATGGCATGTGAATATGCACATACACCACATCATATATATTCAGGTGATTAACAAAGATTTACTGTCCATTAATTATTAGGTTTAGGTCAAATTCCCTTACCTGACGCTCGTTTGATAGCTTGCTCCACGTCGCAAGATCCAAACGTGCTATCACAAAGTCCTACAATATTATTAGGGTTTCATTAGAATAGTTTCCTTAAGGTTTCACGTTGGTCGGAAACCAACAAAGTCCAAAACCAGCCTTTCAGAGCTGACCGGTCGCAACATACTGGTTGCAGCTCTGTGAGCAAACTAGCAACCGGTAGGTCGCCGGAAGACCATACACTTGGTTTTTCGACTGTCGTCGATCGATTTCCTTGGATTTTTAGGGTTTCTCCTATCCATTCTAAGTCAAATCTTTGAGTTAAAGTTATCCCCAACTCATTCAAGTCTTATTTCGATGAATAACATCTCGGAACTCGAATCTAAGGTTTGACGGCAACTTAGGGTCTTAAGGTCCAGTTAGGGTTTTAGATCAATACCTACTTTGCAAGGTATTGATCCACCCACACAACTATCCTAGAGTCATAGGGTCAGAAGAGTGGTTAAAACACCTACCGTTGACTGGCGTAACAGGAGCGTCATCGAACGGTAATGGCGGCACCTCCTTCTTCCTAGCTCCTTCTCCTTTCCAACCTCCTTCTCTTCTCTAGGGTTTGTGAGAGACAATGGAAAGGATTTGAGGAGGTTTAAGGGTGTATTTATAGGCTAAAATTAGGGTTTAGTAACCCTAATAGGATTAGGAAAGTCTTAGGATTCAGAATTGGGAAAGTGGGACCCGTAGAGATCAAATTCCGGATCTCCGTAGTCAGCTGTGCAGAGCTGACCGGTCGACCGGTACCAAGATCGGTACCATCGACCGGTCAACATAAAATGACACTTATTTGACCGTCTTTGATCCGATTTCATACCTGTTTGTCATCCACTCGTCCCGTCTGGCCCGGTGATGATCGGAAGACCTGCTACGACATGAAATCAAGGTTTAGACAGGGTTTATGGAGTGCGGGTCTTACAATTTATCTCCTAAGGAATAATTGAATATTCGTTCATAGAGTTCATAGATCTGAGAGATATTTTTGTCCTGTGCATAACTCTCTTTGAGATCATTCCAGATATCCTTCGCAGTTGCATGAAACATAACATTAGAAACAATAGATTGATCAATACTACCCCATAGCCAAGTCTGTAAGGTAGAGTTTTCACGCATCTAATCATCATAGGTTTTCAAAGAAGTGGAATCCTTGGGATCCAAAGATGGAGGGTCATTAATCAAATATTTTAATTTTCCCTTAAAATAAATGTATGCCTTAACGGTTTGTGCCCAAAACAGATAAGTAGACACCCCTTTTAACTTAATGGATGTAATTTGCACACTTGATTCCTTGTATTCAGCCATTAAAAGGAATCAATCACTCAAGTTTAAACAGCCAAGCAATAGTATGTCAAAAATAGGGTAGATCTGACCTGATGTAATATCGAAGGAAAGACAGCCAATGATAGTCGGCAATCAACAAACCAGCAGCATAAAAAAAATTGGAGATCTGAAGCCATAAGGCGTCTCAACAATGCACAATCCAGTATATTGAAGCCAAAAATACAGAAGCAACGTGACTTGTACAGTCCATCAAAATCAATCTAGCAACATATAACAACAGAAATCAGAAACTGTAATGTTTCTCAGCGGCCATTGAAATCAGGGAAACAATCAACCAGCAATATATGTCGATATATTATCAAAGGAAGATCAATCTTCCATCCCAGGCAGCATATGGTTGCTGCAACCAAAAAAAAATTTTAGAAGAAGAAGAAAGGGAAAACACCTATCAAAACCGCAGATGGTAGAAACTGTGTTGGAACGGATTTAGAACCACTCTGATACCATGTAACAACCTTGAAACCAAAAACCTGACCAGAATGAGAACTATAGAAGGGAAGGAGAAATTAGAAGAAGAGGAATAAGAAGAAGAGAACGAGAACAAGAGACTCCAAGAATGGAGAGGAGTCGATATCTCCTTCCTCCCTCATAGCACTTTATTTATACTGTTCAATAATCAAAACAATATATGAAAAATACAATAACTATTGATCTGATTTCCTAATAACTCCAACTAAAAATGGAAATCAATCTAAATCAAATAAAAGAGAATCTAAACAAAATAAAAGAAGAAATAACAAGGAAGGTAGGGTCCACAGCTCACAATGTTAGTGCAATGAGCTGTTGCCCTGACCTAATAGCTAACATTTTTTTTACACCAAACTTAGTTACATGAAAGGGTGACAAGGAAATTGTGACTATATAGATATCTAGATAATAATCTAAATTAATCATATCTTAAATTTTAGGTTTAGATTCAATTATATACCCTCTTCATATATTTGAATATTTCTCTATTTTCAGTTTGCCAATTTCTTCTTATTGAAAAAAATATTTTTCTCTACATTTTAATTAGTTTTGCATTGTGATTGATCAACAATATTTAACTACCAGACTTAAAAATATTCAAATTGATCAACACTATTTTGTTTGAAATTTGGGATATATATATATATATATATAAGTAAAGACAATAGGGCCGTTTTACCTATTTATAAAATTTTCAATTTTATCCTATTTGTCATGTGTCATATATTTTTCTTACCTCTAGACACATGCTACTACAGTAGAAAACTTCTCCTAGGCATGTATAATGTATATGCATTTAAAATACACTTCTACTGAATTTTCACCAACCGGCCTTAAAAGTAAATAGATTTTAATTCTTGTAAGCTACTTTCTAGTCTGACTGTGTTTCCCCTACACCATCAGGAGGCAGAGATTTTTATTTCTTCAAGATATGGATAGTCATTGAGTCTTGACATGTCTTGATAGAGACACCATCATAGACTTCTTTTTTCTTATCAAAAAAGATTTTAAAAAATCCACATACTATTCTGCATCCTTCAGTATAAATTAGTGAAGGCTTTACGGTTTAACCCAACCCATTAGCCGTTCTCTGTTGTGTTTGTCTCTGCAAACTATGAAACAACACTTGTATACACAATCTCTCTCTCTCTCTCTCTCTCTCTCTATCTCTCTCTTAGCAGATAAACTAGAAACAATGTACAGAGTAGCAAGTGCGGAGTATCTAGTCATCACCGGCGTCGGAATTTAGGACATAAAGCTCGCAAAGAAGGCATGACTCTTACCAGGTCAGTCGTATACCAAATTCGATGTCTCCCCCGTCAATTACACCTTCAAAGTCCAAGCCATGAGCGCAGAGAAGCTCCCATTCATCCTCCCTGCAGTCTTCACCATCGGCCCTCGCGTGGATGACGACCTTAGCCTCCTCAAGTACGCCAAGCTCATTTCACCCCACGACAAGCTTTCCAACCACTTCAAGGAGCTCGTCCAAGGCATCATCGAGGGAGAGACTCGAGTTATTGCTGCCTCAATTACTATGGAAGAGGTCTTCAAAGGAGCCAAACAGTTCAAACAAGAAGTCTTCAAGAAAGCCCAGCTTGAACTAAACCAATTTAGGATCTTGATTTACAATGCTAATGTTAAGAAACTGGTTGATGTGCCGGGTCATGAGTACTTCTCGTATCTTGGCCAAAAGACCCAGATGGAGGCTACAAAAGGCTAAAGTTGATGATACAGAGGCCAAGATGAAGGGAGAGGTCGGTGCAAAGCTCCGTGAAGGGCAGACTTTACAGAACGCGGCCAAGATTGATGCAGAGACGAGGATTATAATGACACAGAGACAAGGAGATGGGAAGAAGGCAGAGATTAAGGTGAAAACAGAGGTCAAGATTTTTGAGAATCAGAAGGAGGCGGAGGTGGCCGAAGCCAATGCTGAGTTGGCTACCAAGAAAGCTGGGTGGGCTCAGCAACCGCAGATAGCAGAGGTAGAGGCAACCAAGGTAGTGGCCATTCGTGAAGCAAAGTTGCAGATGGAGGTCGAGCAGATGAATGCTTTGACTCAGACAGAGAAGCTCAAGGCCCAGTTTCTGAGTAAGGCCAGCGTCGAGTATGAAACAAAGGTATGCAGTCTTTTTTGTGTTATAGTAAAATCTTATAGAAAAACATTGGTATTTGGGAAGTTACAATAATTGGGTACTGTTGCACTTTGGATTGTAATTGTCGGCAACTCGGACCAAGTTTGATGAGAGAGAGTGTCTGTGGATTTCTCTGATAGTGTGGCCGAGTTTCTAATGATGTGGCAATGATTGATACTGGTAGTGTTTCTTATGGTGAGGCATGAGCAATTGAAGAGAAAGAAATTATAGAAAGAGAAAGAAGAGAGAGAAAAAGGAGAGAGAAATGTGGGTGGAACCCACTGTGCCTAGGTGGCGTGCCACCAAGGCAGCCAGCCTGGCCGAGGGCCGTGGCACCATAGGTAGCAGCCAGCCGCATGGCACAGTAGCAGGCAATAGGCCCACTGCCACATGCCATGCACCATGCTAGCAGTAGGCAGTGTGCCATGCCACCAGCCAGGTGCGTAAGATTCCAATCCAGTGGATCAGATAAAGGCGGGCTAATGTGTATATGCGTCGTCGCGTCAATATTCTGTCGCACAGGCGTTGATTGGTGGTTTCCTAGTTAATACAATGCTCCGTGTTTTATATAGTATGTGCCTTGATTACATATGTGGCGCATGTGTGGTTTGGCCACAGCCGGATCCGAATCGAGAGGTCCTTATCAAACTCGATCGAGCCTGATGCTAAATAAGCCAATCTGACGGCCATATTAATATCCCGCCTTTTAAACTCTTATCCAACGGTCCCTGCAGAATATTCTGTGAATGCCAATCAGAACTCAACAACTCATCGGCGGCGCGAGTGCAAGCTTTGTTTGGAAAGATTCTCTTTCCTTATCTGTGATTGGCCGAACTTCAAACTGCTATAACTTCTTCATCCGAGCTCCAAATCAGTCTGTTCAAGTTGCAATTTCCATATTTTTGGATGCTTTATTTATTGGGTGCCGTTGGGAGTCGAATTAGGGCAGAGAAAAATTGAAAAGAGTGCTTTGAAGCTTAAGAGAAGGATTTTCTAGGTTTTCGTGCTCTGTGGGATGATTCATCACCAACTACCTCTTCTCTGCTCATTAATAGATTGCTAAATCCCTTTGAGAGATTGGTAGACTATTTATTTTCCATTCATGGTGATTATGAGTTGTGTGGAGGAGATTGGAAGCCTATGATCAAGATGAGCTCTATGAATCAAGTTTTACTGTCATTGAAGGCTGTTCAAGGTTTCTCAAAGCAGTGTGGAGCTTCAAAAATTATTGTTGGCCATTTAAGAATATCGGTTGTGAGATTTTCTCATTCTCTATCTTTTTAAATGTTTTCTAAGCACTGTATGCTAGTATAGGTGAAAAGAAAAAGTAGAATACTTATCTAGTTTGTGGGTTTCATTGTAGGACAATTCTTATAAGCCCCAAAATATTTTATTTGTGTTGTGTTCAGTGGGTGCTGGACACTGGCCATTGAAGCCTGAATTCTGGCGTTGTTACGCCTTCTCAGTTTTATGCTGAAAAAATCTAGGGTTAGTATCCTTGTCTGTAAGAGACTAAAAATTGAGTATTGAGTAAGTACGGAGCCCGTGGGGCATTACTCCGTGGACTAGCCATCACATACTGTGGTGGTGAGCCATGTAATATCTCTGTGTTCTTTGTGTTTGCTTTCTAGTATATTTTGGAGTGTGTGGAATGGTTTGCAGGATGGGTGTGCAAATCTGGTAGACCTGGCCATTGAGTGGTAGCGAGGTGGATTTGCATACGCTTGTGTGTATTGACAAATAAGATATCCAATAGCTCTGGACAGCAGTGAATTTATCAGAAAAAATTTTTAGACACTGATTCACCCCCCTCTCAGTGTCGTATCAAGTTCATCAAGTACGTCCCTAGATTCCATAATCCATACGTAATTTGAATCTATATTTAAATGACTCAAGGTGCAAGAGGTGAATTGGAAGCTCTATAAGATACCAAAAGAAGCCGAAGGAGTTTTGTATGAAAAGGAGAAGGAAGCAGGGGCACAGAAAGCAATAGCAGAAGCAAGTTCTTATGCCCGTCAACAACTTGCAGACACGGAACTATACACTAAGAAAAAGGAGGCTGAAGGGCTTGTGGCTCTTGCACAGGCACAAGGGATCTATCTCAGCACCCTCCTTGGAGCCTTGGGAGGTAACTATGGTGCACTAAGAGACTACTTGATGATCAATGGTGGAATGTTTTAGGAGATGGCGAAGATTAATGCAGAGGCCATGAAAGGTTTACAACCCAAAATCAGCATTTGGACAGGTGGGAACAGCGGCAGTGAGACGGGTGATGGTGCAGTTGGGAGCAGTGGCACAACCATGAAGGAGGTGGCCGGGCTTTACCGGATGTTGCCGCCCTTGTTTAAAACAGTTCATGAGCAAACTGGGATGCTACCACTGGCATGGTGTTGGCCTTCGTATTGTAATTGATGGCAAAATGGGGAAAGCGGGCCAAGTTTGATGAGAGAGAGTGTCTGTGGGCCCCACAGGTGATGTGACAATGTCTCACGTGATATGGCAGTAATACAGGTGATGTGACAATATTTATGATGTTGTGGCATACTCATAAGAGAGATAAAAACCAAGAGAGAGAAAGAGGAGAGAGAATTGATGGTGGGATCCACCATGCCAGCCAACCTGGCCGAGGGCCACGGCACCACAGTGGCAGCTAGCCACATAGCACAACACGTGCCGCAGCCAGCAGCAGCACAACAAGGGAGCCATGGGCAGTGCCATGGCATGCCTTGCAGCAACAGGCCCTCAGGCACACTGCCGCGTGCACGCATGGCATGGCGGTGGCCCTCCCACACGCCCACCATCTGTTTGGTAAAAGGCTTAGAGTGAGAATTGGTTTTGGCCTAGAGAGATGCAACTCTCGGCCAAAATCAATGTTACAGGGTTTGTTTAGCAAATCCTCCGGTTACAAAGGCCATTTATGATTGTTTGGGGGTATTTTGGGTAAAACAAATAAAGAAGATTCAGTTTTCAATGGCCTCGATGAAGCCTCGCAGCCAAAATCCCAATCGGATGGTCCATAAAGTGGTGGGATCAGGTGTGTATCGACCGTCGCGTCAACATTCTCCCACCCAGTTTCTTATTGGTCTGTCACAACATAAAATGGTGAATCCTGCTGCATTAAAATGAAGGGACGATTGTATGTTGCGTAGGCGTATGCTTTGGATAAGAAAGATTCTATTTGTGAGGCTCACACTTCACCCACTCAAGATCAAATAACCTCAAGGATCTAATGGACCTGAGTGCATCCCGCTTTTTACTCTTTGATCCAACGGCCACTTAGAGAGATGCTCGAATCGGCCAATATGAACTCGACACCGCGCCTGCCATGTCAGCGGGGGCGCATTTTCGATGCTTCGCGGGTGTATTATAAGATTTAAAAAGATGCTCTTTTGAAATATTTGGTTGGCCTACACTGTTTTCATCATAACTCAACCATCCGATGTCCAAATTGGATGGTTCAAATTGCACTCGACTTGATTTTGAATTCCTTATCACTTGAGAGTATTTGGGGGTCGAGATTGAGAGCCAAAAAATCGAAAAAAACAGGGTTTAAGAGATGGAGGAAGGGATTCCTAAGGTTTTTGCTTGGTTTTTGCTTTGGGTGTGAGCAAACAATCACTCATCACCTCCATTTGTGCTCATAATGGTGCATTGATGTGTTTTTTGGCGGTTGGTGGAGCTTCTGTGAATATGTTAGGTGATTGTTGTACTGTTAGAAGGAGAGATGATGTGTGAGCAAGAGGTTGCTTGAAGTGCTTAGCTCTTCCAACATTAATGACTGTGGGAGGTTCCATTAAACTTGTAGAGACACTACATATGTCTTCAGACGTCGGAAAGCTTAGGTTGTGAGATTTTCTCAACTCCCTTGTTATTTATTGATTCAATGCTATGTATGCTAGAGTAGATTGAAATATTTGAATGCTTATTTAGTATGGGAATCCATTGTATGCTAGCTTAGGTGAAAAGAATGTTGAATGCCTTGCTAGTTTGGGTTTTATTGTAGGGCATCATTATAATTCCAAAATCTGCCATTTTGTATTGTGTTCAGTGGGTGTTGGACACTGGCTATTATAGCCTGAACCCTGGCATTGTTTACCCTCTCAGTTTTATGTTGGGAAAACATAGGATAAATATCTTTGTCCTGTAAAGGACTAAAAGTTGAGTATTGAGTAAATACAGAACCCATTGGGCATTACTCCGTGGACTAGCCATCACACACTGTGGTGGTGAACCACGTAACCCTTCTGTGTCATGGAATGCTGTATTTCTATATCTTGTGAAGTGCGTGGAATGAATTACAGGATGGGTGTGCAAATCTGGTAGATTCTCAACTTCCAATTAAGAGTCTCTCAATCAAGTTAGTGAGAAAATAACACATCTTTTAGGCAAGTAATAATTGTTCAAGTTGCATCTATTTTTCTTTTAAAAAATTATCAATTTAAAAGGGTTTCCAACTGTAAATTCTTAAGTCAATAATACATTTATACTATAACTAAAGAGTTGTTGTCTATAGCTACGATTGGATGCCCACCTAAATGATCAACCACCAAGAAAAATCCCCTTTGGTGAGACTGTCAATCTGAAGTTATTTATAGGAATGGCAACTAATCAATTAGATGCATAGGTTTGGTTTCATCTATCTAAACAATCAAACCAGCTCAACCAGATGCATAGGTTTGGTTTGATCTATCTAAACAATCAAACCAGCTCAACCATATGTCTGGTGTTAGAGCAAACACCAAGAACACGAACAAAAAACAGAAAACAGAAAACAAAAAACAAAAAAAGATTTAAACAAAATGACACAAAGATTTATTGTGATTCACACGCTAATGTGATGTACTATCTCTAGGGAGTATATGAAGATGGTTCACTATGTCAAAATGATGTTACAATGGACATCTCTAGAGAATAAAGCTCTCTCAAGTTCAAAATTCGGAAAGCCTCTTTCTTTCTTCTATTTGCGGCTATGGTTACAAGACAAGAGAAAAAAAAACACAATATATGAGCTCCTCCAGGCCCTCTACTACCATCACAGATCTAAGAAAAATTCCCATTCCGATTGCCACCAAAATTGTCGGAATGAGTCAATCTTAAAAGCGGGTCATGAATCCAAACATGCCGAAGAATTCGAGACACACATAACAAATATCCATCTTGGCTTGAATTATTTCCAAACAAAACAAACACATGCCAACCATGAATCATCTTCTCCAATGGCCCTTCAATGGCCTAAACTCAAATTTGGTATACTCCAATCAAGTCTAAGCAATACCTGAAGGCTTTGACAACATATTAGCTAGATTGTTTTTAGTATCAATCTTCAACAATTAAATATTGCTTTGAGCAATTATCTCTCTCATGAAATGATACCGAACATCAATGTGCTTTGCCCTCTCATAATACATCTGATCAGTAGTTAAGTTAATAGCACTCTGACTATCACAATGGACAATAATCACTCCATGATCCACATTGAGTTAATCAAATAAACCTATAAGTCAAATAGTTTCCTTCTGTGCCTCAGTCACTACCATATACTCTGCCTTTGTAGTAGATAATGCAACTGGAGTTTGTAAAGTAGCCTTCCAACTAACCGTACATCCACCAATGGTAAATACAAGCCCTGTAAGTGAAAATTCTCCTATCAAGATCACCTGCATAATCTGAATCAACAAATCCAATCAAAACTTCATTGTTTATCCAAAACTCCAATTAAACATTGAAAGTCCCCTTCAAATATATAAATATCCATTTCATAGTGTGCCAATAAGTTTTTCCAAGACATGACAAATATTTGCTCACTATATTCATTGCTTGTGAAATGTCAAGACGAGTACAAACCATAGCATACATAATGGAGCCAAGTACACTAGAATATGCAGCACCTGACATAAACTTCAACTCTTTATCTAGAGTGATATTCCAACTGAAATTCTAAAATGAGATGCAAGAAGAGTACCTACATAGTGTTTTTCTGCTGAGATAGTCATAGCTTCCCTGTTTTTATGTCCTTCTTAATCTTCATACCAAGAATCTTCCTTACTACCCTCGAATTTTTCATTTCAAATTTAAGTTTATTTGTGTTTTCAACCTATTAATCCCATTCATGTCTTTGGCTACAATCAACATGTTATCAACATAAAGTAGCAAACAAATGAATAAGCCATCATATAATTTTCTAAAATATATACAACAATGATATTGGCACCTATAATAACCAAGACTTGTCATAACCAAATCAAACCTCTTATACCACTATCCAAGAGACTACTTCAAATCGTATAGGGACTTCTTGAATAGACAAACATGTTCTTTCTTACTCTCAATGACAAAACCCTAGGTTGATGCATATAAATCAGTTCATCTAGTACAAACATGCAAGAATATTGTTTTAACATCAAGTTGTTTCATATCATCCATAGCAACTAAAACAAGTAAGACACAGATAGAGCTATGCAGGAGAGAAGATATCATAAAAATCAACTCCATCCACTTGGTTATAGCTCTTTGCAACCAAAGCGCCTTGCACCTAGCATCTTCCCCTTCTATGATGCTTTCCTTATTTTTGAAGACCTATTTACACCCAATAATTCTCTTCCCTCTTGGTGGCTTGATAAACTGTCAAATCTGATTTTATGAAGAGATTCAATCTCCTCATTCATGGCAATCAACCACTTGGTGGAATCAATTGAAGAAACTAGTTATGAATATGTCATAGGCTCATCATTTTCGATTGATTCTACAATAGACGATGCATAAGAAGCAATGTTAGCATGCCCATATTATGAGGTGGTTGGATATTCCTCCTTAGTCTACTCCTGGCAATGCTATACAGTTATTCTTCTTGATCCCCTTAAACATCATCTTCTTTAGTGAAAGTAAGCAACTAAACTAAAGTTGATTTTGTTTTCTTTAAAGATGAACCACCAACTCTAAAAACCTTCTTCTCCCCAAAACTCTTTCATCTTTCATCACACTAAATAGGAGCTTCCTTTCTGGAATAAAACATAGCAGACTCATCAAAAGTAACATCTCTGCTAATAACCTAGAACGTCTGCTTGCTCTCTGTAGGGACACATTCATGGTCGTTGTCACTCCACAGCATACATAGATGAATGGTATATGTTTAACCCTAATGTTTTTTTATTCAAGAATGCATAGAAAGATCCTATTTATATTTATGATTAAAGGTAAAAAAAAACCCTATATTCTTACCAAGGACTTACTGGTGTTAATACCATATTATGCGAACCAATTGTGGAGCGACATGTGACTAGGAATCTTAGGACATCAACAACGCAGCATGTGTCTTACACGTGGCAGAGTGCAAATCAAATTAGGAAGTTTCCCACTTTGGAGGGAAACGTTCCTCAATCGGCGCCTATAGGCCATGTTTAATGGATCTGTACACTGGCAGCTGTTTTCATGATGATCGTAGGATCATCATCCAATGGTGGACAGTTGAAGGGATAGTTATCAATCGTTCCACAACTAAAAGGATAATTCGGACCACGCAAGATGGTTAAACGCTCTTATATATACTCACAGAAACAAAGATACAAGGGCAGATAATTTTTCATCTGATTCAAACCTTACCCCACTCTCAAAGAAGCATTTCTCTTTCATTTTGCTCCATATTGCTTGCTCTATAAATTAACTTAATCATGGGAGTGGCCACCGGATTATCCAATCCATCCCTCGATGAAATTCCTTTGGTTTTCAGGTTCTTACCTTGAACTTGGCTAATCGTGTGAAGTCGGTTTATACGTGACCAACTCAGATACAATGTCATCAACTTGACCGAAAGGCCTACAACTTGGCTAGACCATTTTTCAGCAGCAACAACTGGAACTAAGCTCCCATGAAAAATATAAATTTGGACAGTAAAAGGAAAGTTGTATAATACAAGAAGGATCATACAATTGAATTAGCCCATTAAGAACCCAATTTGATAAGTGACTAATACAGATTCCTTCTTTTTTTGGGGGAAAGGCAAGAATAATAAGGTTAAAAATAAGAATTTACAGCCTAAGATAGAAGTATCCTCTCTGGTCTTTCTCTATCAAATTTAGAAGACCAGTAGGAGTACTGGTTTCTATACAAAAATCTGTTATTACGCATGTTAACAATACAGTTTGGTTTTGCCTGACGGTATGGCACATGGAAAACTCGTGATGCTAGAATTACATTCACATTTATCCACAGACTTACATCCATTTCCAACCCAAAAGGCTGGAGAAATTTCCATCCTTAATTATTGTTTCCTTTTTTGCCATTCCATCCATGTAGTTGGAAAAGCATAATCTTATGAGCATCCTAGGTCATTACAAAGTGTAGGCTTTATTAATTGGTAGATCTTATATATGAGCACCTAGGTCACTACAAAGTGTGGGTTTTATTGGAAGATGGCAATTTGCATAGTAGACATAGATATGTTTTACGTATAGAATTGCTTGAATGACACCAGCATAGGATCTCTAGAATATAACGCCTTTTAACTACCCTCGTCTTATTTCCTAAGGGTTTTAGGTCAAGGGTAAAATAAGTTTTTTACAATCTTTTTGAAAGTAATTTTTTATTATCTAATACGTTTTTTGATTTAACATGAGAAATGACAATAATTATTTTCATAAAAAAAAATCATCGTATCATACTATAAAAAAAAATGTAAAATTCTAACTTACTTGACACCTTATAAGGTGTCAATAAGAAAGTCCTTTTATGTATAATGACTATAATCATTCAATGATGGGTTAATTTATAATCATACGTGCTAACGAAAAAATTTCAAAATTATTCAGTACTGTAATGCATTTTTGAAAAAATTACATTAATTGCTAAAGAAGAGTAGAACAAACTTGGTGATACATGACTGAGATGGGGCACTAAATAACATGTAAGGCATATTAAAACACCCACTTCGTTTTCAATTATCAAAATGACAAAAATCATCTGTAGCAGAAATAACTACCATGTAAAAAAACTCTAATGGATATAAAGAGAAGTCTGTGCCACGAGAGACAAGACTTTTAGCGTAGAATAAAAATCTCCTCCCGCGGCAGGAGGTTCTTGCGGCTGATCCAAGGGCTGGGGATCAGTCGGCCCGCCTACCAATACATGGGGAGGTGGGCTGGCTGAAATTGCGCCTTGGCAAGCGGTAGGTCGGCGGGAGAGGATTTTTATCCCTTAGCGTACATATGTCTTGGGTGGCTAGAACTAGACATGTGTCACATGTTTAGAGGGTAAAAGTAAATGATGAGGAATTTTTATTTTTTTATTTATTTTTTGTTGAAAAGAAATTCAAAAACCAATGAACTACAAATGCAAAACAGCTTCAGCAACTCAAGAGGGGAAAACATGGATTCACATCTTCTCCTTCCAGTGGTTTTGGGAGGACGTGGCAACTTGCCTCGGATGGTCGTCACATGGCTTTCGGGTGAATCTGTATCCACGTCAGAGTCGACACCCCCTGCAGGCTCGGCTTGTCGGCTGGGTGTTGGTTAGGATGTGAGTCTCGGATTTATCGAGAGCCACGTGACAACCATCCGGGGTAGGCTGCCGCTGTCCTCCCAGAACCACTGGGAGGAGAGAATGCAGATCCGGAAAACATTCGATCAAACTCAATATCATTTGGTTGCGTATGGTTGCAAGGGGATTTTTTTTTTTTTTTTTTGGGTAAGAGTTGAAAGAGGAATTGAAGGAAAAGAAAAGAGAAATCTTTTAATTTAAAAAAGGTAAACACAAAATGATTGTATGAATTACTTAATTTTCTTACATATTTAATAATGATACTAATAAGATGTAAAATTTATTTTACTTTTTAAATGCAAGGGATTTGAATGTAAAATGAAGTGTAAGTTAATAAATAAATATAAAAAGATTTTGCATTAGTTAGGTAACAATGTGATAACATGTATTGTAATCATTACAAAAACTTCTTTTTTTTAAATTAAAAATTTACTTTCTTTACCTTCAATTCCTCTTGCAGCCAAACACACCTTCCTGACTATTAACAAAATTGACTATTAGATGAGTAGGCTTACATGTGAAACAGGGCCGGGTTGGGCCGGATCCCTAACCCTAACCCTGGCTATTTAAACTTAACCCTAACCCAGCCCAATCCTGTCAGGGTCAGAAAATATACAACCCTAACCCTGACCCTAGCAAGGTTGGGCCTAACCCTAGCCTACCCTGATTGACCCTGACAGGGCCGGGTTGGGCTGGGTTAACCCTGATTAACCCTAATTTAGGGTTGGAATGACCCTGATTGGCCCATAAACATACAACAAATTATCAAATAACACATATATAACAATTATAATTTAAAGATATAACAAACACAAATATATATATATATATATATATATATATATATATATATATATATATATATATATATATATATATATATATATATATATATATATATATATATATATATATATATATATATATAGGCCAGGTCGGGCTGAGTTGGGCTCAACCCAGGGGGTCAACCCTAACCCAACCCAACCCTGCCAGGGTTGATCAAAATTTGAACCCTAACCCAACCCTATCAGGGTTTGGGCGGGGTTCAACCCTGCCAGGGTTCAGGACGGGTTTGGACGGGTTCAGTTATTAGGGTAAAACTTGCACCCCTACTTACATGACCCCTACTTACCCAAATAAGTATTAAATAAAAAGAAGATAAGACATTTATTTGGTGTGTGGAGTCTTATCAGTCGGCATACTTTCGACAAAGACACCGATGTAGAGATCATTTTTATTCTTTTATTAATAAGATACAGAATATCACAAATTAATCAAAGAAAGATTCAATAGCTAAAAGGAATATTGATTTTTTCTAAATCTAATATCTCAATCAAGAGATTAAGATCAGGAGAGAAACTGCTGCCCGTCAGAGTTTCTTTTTGATTTCTCACATGTTATAATGAGATAACTACCCCGTCCCTCCTCAAGGGGCTTAGGTAAACACTGTCGGAAAACAACCCTTTTCCTTTAAGATTATTAGAATGAACAGTCTCCGATTCGCCTGAAATATTTTTCCTTCGGAATTAGGTAGTAGAATTGCATTAGAATTGCCACATCTTGGTTGTTAATTTCGTCTCTCCAAATATTGCAATCGCCTCAGCCTCACCTTCAGCCTCAGTCTCTTGTCTAGGAGTGTTTTATAGCTATGGCACAAATTTGAGTGCCATGTCGTAAAAGAATTAGGACATCCTATTAGCTCTAGTATATCTGTTGCGCATTTGTGCTACCACCTTCTCTTAAGTATGAAGTTTTCTATCTATCAAAAAAATATAATAAAAAAAATCTTATATATATATATATATTCTTGTGGGATACAGTCTTTTTATTTATTTATTTATTTATTGGTAACTTGTTGACACAGTTATGGTGTAAAATAATTTGTAGTCTTCTTTGCCATATTAATATACCATTTATTTTTTCTGTGAAGATAAAATATGTCATTTCACATGTATACTCATAAAGACAGGTTTTGCAAATTATTTTGAAAATCCTTTTTTTCTACATGATTTAAATACATTTTGACAGCATTCGAAAAAGGAATATAGGTTCTAAATACACCTATAGAGTCATTAAGATTCTTTGAGTATGGAAAATATTTGTGTGGAAAAGTTTTTCTAGATAAATAAATAGACACCAAGATATGGTACATGGAAGGGTGGTAAGGAAATTTTGACCATATAGATATCTATTTAACATACCCTTCAAGAAGCGTAAGGTACTAAGTTCGATTCTTTTTACTGTCTTGGGG